>CAMZMU010000061.1:34391322-34579486 GCA_947311845.1 Poa pratensis | reverse complement strand
CGCTCCAAGACCGGCAGCCACAAAGCCGGTTAACCTGGTAAACATGGGAGGCAACGACAATGGTGCTGGTCCGAGTCGGCAAGGTGGATACCCCGGTAATGAGTACAAGGAGGCTCATCAAAGTTATGTGGTTTTTGTGACCGAGCCAACTGACAAGAAAAGTCAGCTGCGAAGGGCGAAGGAGGTGAATGCAGTCATGCCAGCAGTCCCAAAATACCTGAATTGGTCCGAGCAGGAGATCACTTGGAGCAGGGCTGATAACCCCAGAATTATGCCAAGTCCAGGAAACTATGCACTGGTGGTGGATCCGACTTTGGTTGGACCCAAGCTTAACGTGAGGTTTAGCCGAGTCTTGATTGACAATGGCAGTGCCATAAACATCATGTATCGGGACACAATGGTCAAGTTGGGTATTTCGCCGAATCAGTTGCAGCAGAGCAGTTGTACCTTCCATGGTATAGTACCCGGGGTGTCTTGTTCCCCAATGGGTAAGATCTGGGTAGATGTGCTGTTTGGTACCAAGGACAATCACCGGCTTGAGAGTCTCGATTCGAGGTGGTAGATTTGGAGAGCCCATACCATGCTTGCTGGCGGCCTGCGTTAGCCAAGTTCATGATATCCACTCATGTGGCCTACCTCAAGATAAAGATGCCTGGCCCGAATGGTATTATCACTGTTGCGGGAGATTACAAAAAGCCATACAGTGTGCCACGATCGGTTCCACCTTAGCCGAATCATTGGTGATCCAAGCTGAGAAGAGCAAGATGCATGAGGTGGTGGCAATGGCGAAGTCAGCTCAGCTCGGTGTGCTGGCTATGACCAATCCGGATGGAGGTGCAACATTTGAGATGCCCAAGGAACAAAGAAGATCCCATTGACCCGGAGAACCCGGAGCGCATGGCCATCATTGGTGCCGGACGGATGAGAAATAGGAAAGCGCGCTCTGTCACTTCCTCCGTGAGAATCGGGATATCTTTGCATGGTCGGCTAAGGACCTGCCTGGTGTTCCGAGGGAGTTGGCAGAGCACTCTTTATTTGTCAGGCCGGATGTAAAACCGGTGAGGCAACCGACTCGGCGTCTCTCAGATGATCGAAGAAAAGTGGTGCTGGATGAGCTGGCTAAGTTGCTTGCAGCCGGATTCATTATGGAGGTGTTGCATCCAGACTGGATATCCAATCCGGTTCTGGTAGAGAAGAAGAAGGACGAACCAGCGGTGGTCAAGGTGTGGCGCATGTGCATCGATTTCACCAACCTAAACAAGGCGTGCCCGAAGGATCCATTTCCTTTACCTCGGATTGATCAAGTGATCGATTCTACTGCTGGGTGTGAGTTGTTGTCTTTTATTGATGCGTACTCTGGTTTTCACCAGATACCACTGAACCCTAAAGATCAAATAAAGACTGCTTTTATTACCCCGTACGGGGCGTATTGCTATCGTGTCATGTGTTTCGGTTTGAGAAATGCCGGTGCAACTTATCAGAGATGTATGCAGAAATGCTTACACTCCCAAATGGGCAAAAATGTGCAGGTGTATGTCGATGATATCGTCATCAAAACTAAAGAAAAACACACTCTCCTCGAGGATCTCGAGGAAACATTTGTGAACTTGAGAAAATATCGGTTGAAATTGAATCCGGATAAATGCACCTTTGGTGTCCCGGCTGGAAAGTTGCTCGGTTTCCTTGTATCGAGCCGAGGTATTGAGGTGAATCCGGCTAAATCCGAGCCATAGAAAGAATGAAATTGCCTAAATGTCTAAAAGATGTACAAAAATTCACCGGGTGTTTAGCCTCGTTGAGTCGGTTTGTGAGTCGGCTAGGAGAAAAAGCCTTGCCCTTGTATCAGTTGATGAAAAAGAGCACCGGGTTCACGTGGACCCCGCAGGCAGATTCGGCTTTCAACGAATTAAAAAAGATGTTGTCCACTGCACCAATTCTGGCGTCACCTTTGCCGAATGAGCCAATGCTACTTTACATTGCGGCCACTAACCGGGTCGTAAGTGTGGTCATAGTGGTAGAGCGAGAAGAGGAGGGTAAATCCGTGCAGAGACCGGTGTACTATTTAAGTGAGGTGATCTCAACCTCAAAGCAAAATTATCCTCACTACCAGAAGATGACATACGGTGTATACCTGGCGGCCAAAAAGTTGAAACATTATTTCCAAGAACACCCGATTACCGTGGTATGTGAAGCTCCAATCGCGGAATCATTGGGTGCAAAGATGCGACTGGCCGGGTTGCCAAGTGGGCAATAGAAGTATCTCCTTACACCCCGCATTATGAGAGAAGGGATGCTATCAAGTCTCAGGCTTTACCAGATTTCCTTTGTGACTGGGCCGAGATGCAGTATGAGCCACCCAAGCCGGATTACAATTACTGGAAGTTGCACTTTGATGGCTCCAAAACCAAAATCGGATTAGGTGCTGGGGTGGTACTCACGTCACCAAAGCAAGATCAGTTGCGATATGTGTTGCAGATTCATTTCTCAGCCTCAAACAATGTGGCCGAATATGAGGCACTGATCCATGGGCTTAATGTGGCTAGGGATATCGGCATCCGCCGAATAGAATGTTTTGGTGATTCGGATTTAGTGGTGCAGCATCTTCTGGAAATTGGGATGCTCTTGATGCCAATATGGCACTGTATCGGTTTCATGTCCAGAAAATTTCAGGATTTTTTGAAGGCTGCGAGTACAAGCACATACCTCGGTTGGAGAACGAAGCTGCTGATGTCCTGTCAAAACTCGGGTCGTCTAGGGATGCAATTCCACCGGAATATCCTTGAATCACCTAAGGGTCCCTTCAATCAAACCTTCGCCTGATTCCGAGTCAATTTTTATCCCAAAGCAAGAATCTGAGGCTGTCCCTATGAATGTTGATGTCGGTACATTGGGGGACCCGGGGACCGGGGGGACTGCTAACCGGATCTTAGGAAAGAGGAGCAGAGAAGAGGTGGTGCTAACCGAATCTTAGGGAATGGGCAGAAGCTGATAGAAGAAATAATGGCGGCCGAACCAGTGGAGATAGATGAGCACTTATTCCCTTTGCATCCAGTACCGGAATGGGCTGAAGAAATCATGAAGTTCATGTCGGAGGGGAGTTTGCCAAATGATGAAACCGAAGCTAGGCGAGTGCAGAGGAGGTCCAAGGCTTACACCATCATCAACAAGGAGTTATACAAGAGGAGTGCAACCGAGGTGCTACAGCGTTGTGTGGAGCCAGCCGAGGGCAAGGAGATGCTCCTGGAGATACATCAAGGAGAATGTGGACATCATTGCAGCACGAGAGCCCTGGTGGCTAAGGTGTTCCGGCATGGATTTTACTGGCCCACTGCTCACGCGGATGCAGAGGACATAGTCCGAAAATGTGAAGGATGCCAAAGGTTTGCCAAGCAGACACACTTACCCGCATCGGCGCTCAAAACAATTCCTATCACTTGGCCGTTTGCTGTGTGGTGTTTAGATATGGTGGGAGATTTCAAGCCGGCTAGGGGTAACATGACACATATGCTGGTGATGGTGGATAAGTTCACCAAGTGGATAGAGGTGAAACCAATCCGGAAGGTAGATGGTCGTTCGGCTGTGACTTTCCTGAAAGAAATTATTTTGAGATACGGATACCCTCATAGCATCATCTCGGATAACGGCACAAACTTTGCTGTCGGAGAGTTTGCTCGGTTTTGCATGGATAAGGGAATCCGGCTAGATATAGCCTCGGTGGCACATCCGGAGTCTAATGGGCAAGTGGAAAGATCAAATGCCCTGGTGTTGGCCGGCATCAAGGCTCGTCTCATTGAACCATTGCTGAAAACTCCGGGATGCTGGATAGACGAGATACCATCAGTACTGTGGGGTCTAAGGACCACGCCGAATCGGTCAACTGGCTATACGCCATTTTTTCTGGTTTATGGGGCAGAAGCTGTGCTGCCACTGACATAGAACATGATGCACCAAGGGTGGCAATGTATACTGAAACCGAGGCAAAAGAGGCCCGGGAAGATGCAGTGGATCTGCTAGAGGAAGCAAGAGAATTGGCCTATCTCGGACAGCAATATACCAGCAGAATCTCCGACGATATCATAGTCGAAAGATCAGCCCTCGAGTGTTTCATGAGGGAGATCTTGTACTAAGGCTGGTGCAGCGCAGCAAAGGCCGACACAAGTTGTCACCTCCATGGGAGGGACCATTCATTGTGAGCAGGGCTATGCACAATGACTCGTACTACCTTGTAGATGCACAGGAACCAAGGGAGGATGGCCTGGATAGACCCGGACAAGAAACTAAGAGACCCTGGAATGTAGCTCTGCTTCGACCCTTTTACTCCTAAGGGGCGCAATGTATGTATTTCAGTTTATCATAAATGAAATTGCAGCAATCCGAGTCTGGACTCGGGGACTGCTTCGTCCTTATGCATGTGTTTCTTATTACTGTTTTGTCCATTCGTTCATGTGTCGAATTGCTTTGAACCTCGTCCCAAAATTCAAGTAATGTATGCTGTGTTGTTGATCTCGTGACTCGACTGACAAACACCAAAATGGTAGTCAAGAGCAGAGATGAGGAATATGGGAAACATGAAAATGGACTCGGGGACTCGGTCCAAAACCGATTCGGCAGATGTCGTTTACTAACCCCTGTTATTTATTTTTTGTTTATGTTAGATGATTCTAAACCATAACTCGCATGTTTCAAGTATTGTATGCTATGATTCCTATCTTGTGACTCGACTGTCAAACACCTAAAAGGTAGACAAGAGCAAAGATTCGGCAAAAATAGTAAACAAGAAAACAGACTCGGGGACTCGGTTTAAAATGATCCAACATAAACCTCGTCCGGATCACATTAAGCTAAATAAGAGTAGTCTCGGAAGAACTTAAAATTGTTTATTACATCTGCTCCCGGCATACCGGGGATTTAACGTTTTTTCACTGAGTCACTTCAGGAAGCAGCAGACTTGGTTGTAGCGGGTTCGGTTACATCAGCTTCGGTTGCAGGAGCCTCGGGCGCGCGAGCTTCGGTTACAGGAGTTTCGGTTGGAGTAGATTCGGTTGCAGGGGGTTCCGTCGCTGGAATGGACTCAGAAGATGGAGGAACTTCAGGGTAACCTTGCGTGGAGAGCTTGAAGGCTGGGCAGATTCGGAAGTATCCGGATCAGCTGAAGCTTGTTTGGTAATCTCTGCCAAATCAGTTGCTGTATCTCCGAAGTCTGGGCCAGAGTTGCTTCGGTATCTTAGCCGAGTCAGAGGCTGGGATCTTGATGGACTTGATAGGAGCAGTTCGGCAGAGTTAGCCGAATCATCAGACTCGCCCTCAGAATCGGCATATTCTTCAGCGGAGGCATCGTCCGATTCCTCTTCTTCAGTCTCTTCCCCGTCAGTGTAGACCGGAGCCTCCAGATCAAGATGTTTGGTGTTTGCAAATTCCGCCATAAAGTTGGCAGCCTCCTCGCGGATCTTGATCCGGTCAGGATCTTAGCCCATGAAGAACCCTCGCGAAGGGAGCGCACTCTGGCGAGATCGATTAGTTCATACCAAGACATGATAAGGATCAAGGCGGCATCAGCACCGGCACGGGCAGATGAAGATCTCCATTGCTGTAACCGGCTCTTCGTTTGATCCAGATCTTTGATTAGCTCCTCCGCAGACCGGACTTGCCGAGATTCAGGAAATAAGATTCGGTGAGCCTTGAGGCTTGCATTGAGCAGATCAATGTGGGAATCCTTCAAAGGGGCAATCCGAGCCTTGAGTGCAGTAATGTGATCTTCAATGTCCCATGTCTCTGGTAAGGGAGCACCGGTTAATTTGGCTCTCTCAGCTCGGGCTCTCACAGCTTTGGCGGCTTGAAGCCGGATGCTGGTAAATTCTCCTACAACAAATAAGCTAATACCGAGTTAAGCGAGAAGGAACACAAAAATATATGTCGGATAAGAGCAGAAGGAAAAGAAGAGATTCGGCAAAACTTACGGTCCATGTCATCATTGAGGCTTGCAAGTCCGGACAGCCATTTCGCACTGGCTGCTTTGTGAGCACTCAATTCTTCTTTCGCCGCTTTGACTTCGGCTTCAGATTCGGCAATGGACGTTTGAATTTGCTTGTCCAGTTTGGCCCGCTCCGCAAGTCCGGCTTTGCAAACATCTCGCTCCTTCTGGATAGTGTCTTTTTCAGTCCGCAGCGCATCCCGCTCTCCTTTGACCTTCTCCTTCACTTTTCAACCCGGTTAAGCTCTCGCTGAAGCCGAGCCACCTCTGACTTTTGCTCCTCTAAAGCGCGCTTCTGCTCTTCTTCTTTATTGTCCATTTCAAGACAGAGCCCATCAAAGGAAGTTTGGAGCTTCTGGTGCTGATGGGCGAGCTGCTTAAAGAGCTTGCTGCGAGCGGTCATGGTTTCCTGAAAGAAAACATGCAAATGGCGTCAAAAGAATCTCGGGGACTGGCCCGAGATTAACCGAATCAGTTGGAAAAGAGACTCGGGGACTGGAAGTCCCACGATTTCCTTGGTTAAGACAACATTCATGATCAAGTTTTATAGATTCAAGCCGAATGACTTTCTTACTCGGAGGAGTATCAGTCGTTCGACCCGAATCTCGGGGACTGGGAATAGTGCAGATTGATAATGATAAAGTAAAAGCAGATTCGGAGTAAAGTTACCTCAAAGACCCGGTTAGCTTCAGTAACCGAGGTCTGCACGGAGTGTAGAGATTGAAACATCCGACTAGGCCCAGCCGGATGTGGCGCTGAAGTAGAGAAGTCTTTGGCGAGGTCAGCATCATTCCAAGCTTCAATGAATTGCTTGGCGGACTCGAGCTTATCGCTGCTCGGAGGGCGGGGATTCGACAGGGCCTGGCCGAATCGAATCGCTGATGGGGCGGCAGGAATTTTCTTGCTAGCAGCCACCTGCTTATCCGAGGTGGTTGGAGTTGTGCCAGAGGCACCTTGAGTCGGCTTGGGTTGAGGTGACGCACCCGGGGTCTGCTTCGGATGTTGCTCCTTTTGCTGCTTCTCGGAAATTTGTTGTTGCTGTTGCTGCTTCTGCTTTTTCTTCTTCTGCTGCTCTTGATTCAGCAGGGCTTGAGCTACGGGTGTAGGGCGAGAATCCGGCTTAGGCAAGGGCTTAGCCGGTGTCTTAGCCTTTTCCTTCTCCAGCTCCTTCAAAGGGCGTGGCCAAGTTGAATCTCGGACAGGAACCAGGGTTTCCTCACTCTCCAAGTCAATAACCGGCTCTGATGTAGAAGTCGGTTGGGGAATATTGGCAGTTGTAGTACGTGCTGGAGAAGTAACAACCCTTTCAGGAGACTGGTTCTCCGTAGCCGTATCCAGTGGAGGAATGGGAGAAGAAATGGATGAGTGAGTTTGCTCGGTGACGATGACGTCACTACATAAAACAAAGTAAACAGTTAATCCGGATGAAGATGACTCGGTTGGTAAAGGAAGAAAGCAAATGAAGCTAAGTACGCATTACCCCTTCGTGGTAGGCATGGGCTTGAGCCGATTCGGCTTGGAGCCAGCCTTCTTGATTCTTTTGGCTTTAGGGGCATCAGATCCGGGCGCATCAGCGCGTTTCCGAGATGTCCCTTCAGCATCTGGTTTGGCTGGAACACAAGGTGGTGACCATGAAATCGGAATAGCGTCGATGGGATCTAAGATCTGGCAATCATCATCTTCCTCGTCGGAAAGGTCGTAAATAGTTGGTTGCTTACCCTTGCGGATTGGCTTGGCGCGCGGAATCGGCAGATAGTCATCCGTATCCGCATCCTCTTCGCCATCGCGCAACGGGCTGCGATCCGCTCCCCATACTTTGGTGGAGAGATCTCCATCTTCAGTAGCTTGGCGGTCAAACAGCTACATAAGAGTCAAGGTAAATCCGGGTTAGTCCGATGGCATTCTGATGAAGTATGGATGAATTCGGAAGGTGGTGAACGAACCTGTGGTGGAAGTGCATTCCGGTGAAACGGCTTTACGCCCCACCGCCACTTATCCGACATCTCCGTATAGGCAATCGCATTTACTCGTCTCCTGATGGAAGCTCGGTTAAGGTCATGCTTGCTGATCCGGGTAGGATCTAGCAGACCACTCATGTGGCATATCTTGTGTTCACGTCTTTGAAGAGGATTGACCCGGCGGGAGATAAAGGTCCGGAGGAGATCGTCCGAATCCAGGCCCTTCTTCAGAAAGCCCTCCAGAGTTTCATGTATTGTCTGGAGCTCTGCAATAGTTTCAGCCGGATTATATCCGAAGTTTAATTCGGCTGTGGGTGGCTCGATTGGAACTCGGGCAGATTGAGGGCATCATGGCCTTCAGCACTCTTCACATAAAGGAAAGTCCTTTGCCACTTCCTGACAGTGTCTAGGCCAGTGATACGGGGAAAGATGGATCCCGTCCTCGGCGTAATGCTAACCGAACCACAAGCAGTCATCAGCTTCGGCTTGGTGCCTGGAATAGTCTGCTTGCGGAGGTGAAAATACTTTGCCCATATATCGACAGTCGGACAGACACCGAGATAGCCCTCGCAAAAGGAAGTAAAGGCCGATAGAGAAACGAAGGCATTAGCCGGGAGGTGATGAGGCTGTAAGCCAAAGAAATCTAGGAAAGCCCGGAAGAAATCACTCGCCGGCAATCCGAATCCGCGCTCAAAGTGCGCTAGAAACACCACACGTTCACCAGGTTCGGTGACCGGTGCGAGTTCCTTCCCCGGTTTGCGGCATATGACTTGAGAGGTTATACGCCGGGTGCTTAATAGCCATTCCAGATCGTCGTTGTCACATCAGAACCCTCCCATCTGCCGGGAGGAAGCTTCGCCATATCCGGATCGATCCTGCAAAGTCGGATAGGGCCGAGTCAAAATGAATCGGATAATGGTATAATCGAACCAGATCTAAAGTGATTCGGCTAAGATTATCCCGGATGAAACTAGCCGGGTTCGGCAGAGAAGGTGATTCGGAGGGCAATCACAAACACCTTCCGCAAAAGTCTAGGGTTACACAAGATCTACCGCAGCGGTAAAAAAGAAAAAGAATTCAAGTGAAAAGGCCAGTAGAACTGTTCAAACGATGACAAGCTAATCTAAGGCAATCTAGTAGGAAACCTAGAAAAGGGATCTACGGAATGTGCTAAGGCATAACCATGGATTTATATGGGAATGAATCTACAGAAAGAAACAGGCGTAAGTTCCTCGTGGGTACGAACTTGGTCGCGGTGGCCATGGCCGGAGGAAGAAGAACTTACGGGTATGGCGCGGCGAGGAAGGAGCCCAGTGGAGAAACGGCGGTGCAGGGCGCAGTGCGCGGCTCCGGCGAGTCTTCTCAGGTGTTGAGGACGTCTCCGGCGCGGCAAGGTTGCGAGGGCGAGATTGCGGCGGCGGCAGTGGCGCAGATGGAGGTTTTCGGAGTGGGGAACGAGCGGAGAAGAAGAGAAAACCCCGCGCCCCTATTTATAGCTGCTCACCAGTAACTGGCGCACTACCGCACGGTTTCCGGAGCGTGGCCAGATCAACTGTACCCAGAAACTCTGTGATCGCTGCTGTGGCGGTGTATTCCAAACACATGTTGGGCCACAGAATTGGAAGCGGTCGTGCGGATCGGGTGTGCAGGTCAACGAAGAAATCGAGGAGACGCGGTCGTTTGGTCAAACTCACTTGAGTACCCGGTGGATCCGGATAAAGTGCTGACAGTGACATGTCAAATCAGAGACCGGATTACGCGGCTTTGCGCAGAGATTTCCTGCCAAGCGTTCCGGGAAATTCGGAGATGAGTTAATGCAATTCGGTTAATGGTGTTGGTTTTGAACCTGCTACGGCCCTTCAGCCGAGGCTGTAGGACCGCACCAGCTTCGGGGACTACTGTCGGGGGGCTGCCCCCGGGTAGGGCAAAGATGTGGTGTTGAGAGCTCTAAAAGGCTGGCCGGATCAATAGTCAGCCGGATCACCTGGGCCGAATCTCTTGTGAATTCGGTTAGCTCTCTATCGAGCTAAAGTATGGGAAGAAACAAAGGGGATCCAGTAAAGCCAAACCGGATCAGTTTAAGAAGTATCGGCTAAGTTAGCCGGATTGGTCAGTAAGGACCCGGATAAGGTGATCCGGATATGGCACGGGGGCCAAGTAATGTCAGTAAGGTCACGGGACCTGCAGCTCTACTGACCGAGGTTCAGAGGACAGCAAAGTCGAGCCACAGGTTTTCCGGATCGCAAGGCCCTAGGCGCTGACTCGGCCAATTCGGGAAATGAGCTATGGCCTAGACCCGGTGGGCTACGCCTGCCATTGCCTGAAGAGGCAAGATAGGCCTGCTGGGACTTGACAGCCAGGTCAAGCCACGGGATTCCTGGGAGCGCAGCGACCTAGGAGCTGACTCGGCCAATTCGGGAAAGAGGATGTGACCTAGACCCGGTGGGCTACAGCTGCCATTGCCCAAAGGGGCAAGATAGGCCTGACAGTCCGGCCGTTGGATTGACAGGGGGCAGAGGCTTGTCCTGTTCCTCTTGTCCATGCCATTATCACTTCCAGCCAGGGGCAAAATGGTAATTCGGTTAGTGTATAAGTAAGCTACCACATCCTCCAGTGCAGGGGACGGGCGATACGAGGGTGAGGAGGACGAGCATCATTTCCCCCAAGCTCCATCTTCTTCCTAGAGCTTTCACCATTGTTCTTCATACAGCTCAAGGAGCGCTCTGTACTTGTAAACACTTGAGATATAAAGAGAGTAGGCTAGTGCTGCAGTAGGGGTGTTACCTCCACAAGAGGGCCCTGAAGCAGGGTACATCGTGGTGTTCTTTGCTTCTTCTTGGTTCTGCTTGTTCTTGTTTGTTCTGGCGAGTTCTTGGTTGTTCTTCATGCGTGCTCCGTGAGCGCGCAAACCCTCCCCGGATCCCCCAACGTCCTAGCGAGCCCACAACTTAAGCCATCCTATGGCATGTGCCGTGACGCCACCACGACACGGAGTTACAGAGAAAAAATGAAAAATAAAACAGCGAGCAGATTTCAGCAATTTCTGCACCTCCGTTTTTGCGTTCGTTTCAAGAAAACGAAAATATTTTTGTTATTTTTCGTTCTAAGAAACAAAAGACAAACAACCAGAAGTAAAAGAAACAAATAAAATCTTGTTGTGTTTTGCGTTTTCAAGAAACTTATCACAGCAATATAACGGTGATATAAAACAATGAATGGAGAGTAAGAGAAGTACTCCCCCAAGCTTGCGATCAAGCTAGTATCCTGGGTAGTTGCCGTATCCACTTCCACTTTCAGGGTAGTAACTATATGGGAAGCCTTGCATGCTTGGGTACAGGGGCTCCGCCTGAGGTATGTACCCCTGTGTCTCTGGAGCTTGTGGCTCCTCCTGAGGCGGCGCCTCTTCCACTATCCATTTTCCGGTACTCCGGGCCCTCAAATCTGAAGGTAGAGAGGAATTCCCGCGAGAGTTCTTCATATGTATCTTGGGAGTTCTAGGAGAACCTAAGCAAGCCAGTTGTAGTGACGAAGGTGTCGAAGTCCTCTTTGATCCCCCACTGTTCAAGAACATAGGGATCTTGCCATCTTGTTGTATGTATTTTCAGTTTCTCCCCTACAAAGAATGCATCATCCTCCCACAGTTGGTCGTCATCATAATTGAGGGAGACTTTGCATGCTCTTCTTCTTGGTCTTGAGCTCATCCCAACCAAAGCTTTGCCCTTGCTAAACATGATACCTTGCTGCCCAAAAACAATATTCAACAAAAATCAAGATGTAACACCTTAAAACAACATTAAGCCATCCATAAATAGTCTCCACATCAATATCATGCATCGATATCAACTAGAAAACTTGAATCTATGGATTTCCTAATCATAAAGGGTGACACCTAGTGCAGCAAAATACTTCATGCACGAGGCATAAGAACAAAAAGTAATTGGATGAGTGGAGGAGTCACATACCAATGAGCAATCCCACCAAACAGATTTGAAAAATCTGCCCTAAACTTGGAGATCCAAGGATAGCAGGAAGAGAGCTCGAGAAAATTTGGGAAAAATACCTGGGGCTGGTTTCCTGTCGAGGGAAAGGAGATGGGCACTGGATACTCACCTAACCCCCTCGGTGGGCCAAAATAGTGGGTCCCACGCGGCCAGGTACTGTGGCCGCGTGGGACACCCCCTTTTGGGCCCTGGTGGCCCTCTGGTGTCTCCCTTTTGGCTGTTAGTTCCTCTGGTAAAATAACTTACCTCCAAATTTTTCTGGAATTTTTCAAGAAAATTTTCTGAACAGAATTTTTCAAACTACATTTCTGGAATTTCTGCACTTTGAAATAATTATGCTCATGCAAATAATCTAAAAATTCTAGAATAAATGAAATCAAACATTCAAAGCAATTTTTATGGGAATCAAGTTTGCATCATTTTCATATTTGTCGTGGTGGGAATCACGCAGATGCCATGGGGATGGCTTAGTCTGGGGCCGATTGGACGCTCGCGGATTCGGGAGAGGGTTTGCGCGGTGGAACCGCACACGAAGAACACGAAGAACACTGCAGACACAAAGATCTACCCTGCTTCGGGGCCCTCGCGGGGAGGTAAAACCCCTACTGCGGCACTAGCCTACTTTGGTGTATTCTCATCTCATATGCGTGGGTACAAATGCTCCATGAGCTGAGCTAGATTTGCCTCCAAGAGGTCTTTTCTGTCTAGAGGAAGAAGAAGCATGCTCCAAAGAGCTGGAGGAAGAAGGAGAGCCCAAAGGGCTGCCCGTGGTCGTGCGTGTCATCCTAAGCTCCCTCTGGTGCTCTTTTAAAAAGAGAGCCAGGGGACAATGGTTGGCCCACACCTACACTGTTCACGCACTGCAGCATAGTTGACTCCGATGGGATGGGCTTCTTTGTCTTCTAGCTTCTGTCTCCGGCATCTCCGGTAGATGCTGTCCTTTCCTTTGTCTTCTAGCCGTTGTCTTCGGTATCTCCGGTAGGTGGCAGAGCATCTTGTACTTGATGATGAAGATATTTACGATGACCCGGCTAAGCTCTTGGCTCGGCCTCCTGCCGAGTAAGAGAGCCCGCAGACGTCCCGGTCTGAGGAAGAGCTGGAGATGACTCGGACGGGGTGTCCGGTCAAGGTAGCGTATGAGGAGATGATCCGGTTGAAGTAGAGTTGGTGGAGACGTCGGTCGACGGAGTGCCGAGGCCACCTGCCTCGGCTCGGTACGCCTGGCGCCTGGGAAGGACTCCGGTCGAAGAAGCAGCATCGAGCAACGATCAACTGTGCAGCTCGGCGAAGACTCGGCTTACTCACCGCCTCGGTTTGCTCCGATGAGGCCAAGACTCGGCCCAGCCCGAGGCAAGGTGTAGACGCCGCTGGCTCCTGGCCGCGCACGCTTCGGTCAACGAACACAGGCCCGACAGTGGAATTCCGGCCTGTCTTGCCTCGGTCACCCGTCCTTGGCCCGACAAAGGGACCTCGGCCCATCCCGAAGTACATGAAGCTCGGTCCAGCCGAGGTATAGAAAGGTCGGCCCAGCTGAGGTGCAATACTCGGCCCGTCCAAGCTATTGCAGGGAGATTCGACCTGGCAATGTCGGTCCATCAAGGAAGATTCGGCCTACTCCGAGTTGAGGACAACTCGGCTGCTCCGAGGTAAGTATTTCGGCCCAGTTTGCTTCTTTAGCTCTTTCTCTTATTTCTTATCTGTTTATTTATTGTTTGTTGCTTCTAGTAGCTCCGTACAACCTTTAGCTTTGGGGTACCGGGGATCACATCCCGACATTAGTCCCCGAGGCTGCGGGGGACTCGCAGAGTCGCGCGCAGACTTTAAAAGACAAATAACCACACCAAGAAATCTCCATATACACGACCTCCTGCCTGTATGGGCGCCATCATATGTTGGTCTTTGGCCCTCCTGGCCACATGCGACATCCGGTTGACCGAGCTCACCCGAATCAACAACGAGATGGTCAGTTTGCACTGGAAATGTGTTGCATACATGGGCATGGCCACACATAGATGTCTCTGCCGACATTGGGCAATTCGGCACACCGCCTGCATGGTCACCATTATATGTCGGTTCTTAGCCCTCCTGGCCTTTACCGAACTCGGATGTCGCCAGCACAAGCTGGACCGACATAAACCTGCATGTTAGTATCTCATATGTCTTGGTATCTCGGCCACTCTGGGCATATCACACATGTCTCGGTACCTCGGCCACTCTGGGCATATCAGACGTGTCTCGGTACCTCGACTACTCCGGGCATATCACACGTGTCGGTTTTTAGCCACTCCGGGCTTTTACCGACATAAATGTCTCCAGCCACTGCTGGTTTGACATGAGCATACCTGGAATGCCGGTTTTAGCCGCTCTGGGCGTTTACCGACATATATGCCTCCAGCCACTGCTGGTTTGACATAAGCATACCTCGAATGCCGGTTTTAGCCACTCTGGGCATTTACCGACATAGATGTCTCCAGCCACTGCTGGACTGACATATAACCTGCACGTATATATCTCATAGGTTGCCTTTGGCAAACCAAGATAACAGGTGATCGGAGATACAGGATGATGCCATGATACGTTGGCAAACCGAACAAAAGGTGATCCGGGATATGGAATGATGTCGTGATACTATGACAAACCGAAATAAACGGCGATCTGTGATGTGGAATGATGCCGTGATATTGTGGCAAACCGAAATAAACGGCGATCTAGAGAATACCGATAATGCCCTGATAACTTGGGCAATTTGAGATAACTAACATAACCCTGATACCTCGGATTTTCAGTATACCTCGGATTTCCATTACCTCGGATTTCCAGGATACCTCGGAATTCCAATATACCTCGGATTTCCATTATACATCGGAATTCCATTATACCTCGGAATTCCATTATACCTCGGACTCCAGAATACCTCGGATTCCAGAATACCTCGGATTCCAGCATACACTTCGGATTCCAGCATACCTCGGATTCCAGGATACCTCGGATTCCAGAATACCTCGGATTCCAGCATATACTTCGGATTCCAGCATACCTCGGATTCCAGGATACCTCGGATTCCAACATACCTCGGATTTCCAGGATACCTCGGAATTCCATTATACCTCGGATTTCCATTATACATCAGAATTCCATTATACCTCGGAATTCCATTATACCTCGGATTCCAGGATACCTCGGATTCCAGCATACCTCGGATTCCAACATACCTCGAATTCCAGCATACTTCGGATTCCAGAATACCTCGGATTTCAGCATACCTCGGATTCCAGCATACCTCGGATTTACCAGGGTATCTCGGTAACGAACATTCTCAGCTAAACCGATACTACCTTTCAATGTTAGTTCAGCATACATATCGTGAATATTTAAAGGGAACAACAGTTCTACTAACAGAGGCAACGAACTATAACACAGGTCGGAAAGTAAATCTAGCAGCAACACTATGCACCAAGATACAGACTCGGTTTCAACCGAGTCCCCGAGTTACTTTTCTTATCTAGCAGACATTAAACTTGACTGGCAGGCCAGTCCCGGGTCAAAACACTTTGCTCCCGGGGCAAACAACTAAGCAAACTAAGGAAGGGGCAGTCCCGAGCTACTCTTGAGACTATGCTCTCAGCATGCAACACGAACATACAGTAAGTACTCACCTGGATGTCTCGGCGCGGGTAGACATCCATACTCCGGTTGATGTAGCGTAGTACCTAAAAACAGAGTATGGATGTCTCGGCGCTGATCTGGCCGGAAGAGATGCGGCTGGAACACGGCCAGCGAGCCGACGAAGCGAGGCGCGTCCGGCGCTCAAGCGAAGCAGGGGCAGAGCTGAGATCTGCTAATGACCCCCGCTGAGGACGGCCGCGCCAGCCTCTGCTTGCTGCAGCAAACTCGCGGAGGACAATGGCGATGTCGAGTCCCCGAGTCGATGAAGAAAGTCCCATCCGAAATTAGCCCAGCAAGCGCCACTACAGCCCCATGGTGGGCGCCAACTGTCGTGGTGGGAATCACGCAGATGCCATGGGGATGGCTTAGTCTGGGGCCGATTGGACGCTCGCGGATTCGGGAGAGGGTTTGCGCGGTGGAACCGCACACCAAGAACACAAAGAACACTGCGGACACAAAGATCTACCCTGCTTCGGGGCCCTCGCGGGGAGGTAAAACCCTACTGCAGCACTAGCCTACTTTGGTGTATTCTCATCTCATATGCGTGGGTACAAATGCTCCATGAGCTGAGCTAGATTTGCCTCCAAGAGGTCTTTTCTGTCTAGAGGAAGAAGAAGCATGCTCCAAAGAGCTGGAGGAAGAAGGAGAGCCCAAGGGGCTGCCCGTGGTCGTGCGTGTCATCCTAAGCTCTCCCTCTGGTGCTCTTTATAAAAAGAGAGCCCAGGGGACAATGGTTGGCCCACACCTACACTGTTCAGACACTGTAGCATAGTTGACTCCGATGGGATGGGCTTCTTTGTCTTCTAGCTTTTGTCTCCGGCATCTCCGGTAGATGCTGTCCTTTCCTTTGTCTTCTAGCCGTTGTCTCCGGTATCTCCGGTAGGTGGCAGAGCATCTTGTACTTGATGATGAAGATATTTACGATGACCCGGCTAAGCTCTTGGCTCGGCCTCCTGCCGAGTAAGAGAGCCCGCAGACGTCCCGGTCTGAGGAAGAGCTGGAGATGAGTCGGACGGGGTGTCCCGGTTGAGGTAGCGTACGAGGAGATGATCGGTTGAAGTAGAGTTGGTGGAGACATCGGTCGACGGAGTGCCGAGGCCACCTGCCTCGGCTCGGTACGCCTGGCGCCTGGGAAGGACTCCGGTCGAAGAAGCAGCATCGAGCAACGATCAACTGTGCAGCTCGGCGAAGACTCGGCTTACTCGCCGCCTCGGTTTGCTCCGATGAGGCCAAGACTCGGCCCAGCCCGAGGCAAGGTGTAGACGCCGCTGGCTCCTGGCCGCGCTGTCGGCCCAGTGAAATCCAGGGTGTGCTGGGCCTGTCCTATACGGCCCTCGACACTTGATGGCGAATTTTCGCTAAGGACCAAGCCTACGGCTTGGAGAGCCTCGTGAGGCGAATTGCCTCGCGAGGGCATTTGAGGCAGCAGAGGCCTGTGGAGGCCATATCCACTGCTGCCCCTCTTCAAGGAAATCTCCCCTGGGGAGAGGTCAACGCCGAATTCTCTACAGGGCGTCCAAGCCCTCGTGGAGATCGCTTCGCTGCAAAGCAACCTCTGCAGAGCGCACATGGGCTCTGCAGCGGCCGCAGAGTGACGCGCGCCCTGCGCTCGGTGACGACGACGCCGCAGTTGCCATTTTGGTGATTAAAGGGGTCAATAAAGCTGTGCCACTCGCTCCGGACTACCAGGATTTCCTCTTTGGTGATAAGGGGACCGGCCGGCGCTACGCTCCAAGGCCAACGTCACCGTGGGCACCCCCACGTTCCTCCGCGGCCCCAGCTGGCCGTCCTGCATGGACGGTGGGTACTCTGCTACAGGAGTCAGCTTTACGCTCATGGACCGCGTCCATGGACATCCGGGCTGCGATGCACCGCGCTCCACCTTCTGCGCCACGTGACAGCCCTACCACAGTGCGAGTGCAAGGAGGGAGCACGGGGCGCCTATAAAAGGAGGACAAGGTGCACCGTAGCAAGGGATCGCATTCTCATTCCAGCATAGCCACTTACGCGCAAGGAAGAAGAAGACCATTGCTTCCCTTCCTTGTATACACCATTGCCAAAAGAGAGCCCTCGGCAAGCTCATTGTACTGTAACCTCTACAAGCAGTGCAATACAGACAAGCAGGAGTAGCGGTATTACCTCCCCACGAGGGCCGTGAACCTGGGTACGGGCTGGTGTTCATCTCTGTCGTGATGTCCCTCCGCTTGCTCGACGAGCACCGTCGCCGTGCAGGTTGAGGGTTGTTTGACCAACGTGTTCAGCCCCTTACACGAACTCTCTTCGTGAGCTTGACTATCCCTGTTTCGTGGGAGTCATTCTCCGACAATTGGCGCGCCAGGTAGGGGGCTGTGGGGACCCCGGACTAGCTGTCCGAAATACCCTTGTGCCTACAATATCAGCGATCCCATGATCAGTCTGTCGCTGAGCACAATCAAACTGGTATCAAAAGAACATCCATAAATACCGAATAAGATTTACTTACTTGATTGAGCCATAACTTCAACAGGTACTTGCAGCGGAAAGCACCAAATCAACGTGGAGCCCAAGTCACTTGCCAACCCTACAGGCAGCTGACTGGGAAGCGCCCTAGTTCGCATTGACGTCCTTAACCACTTCTTCTTCGAACTGCTCCTCTTCTAAAACTTCTAATTGCATCTGGACACTTCTGGTTGCGTCCGAGGTTGCTTAGTGGTTGATGTTGTCCATAGCAGGTGTTTCCGGCGTTTGATTCTTCTGGGTACTCTGTTGGTTATTTGTCTTCACCTTTGCCCTTCTTCAGCTGAGTAAAGGAGGAACTTCATTGTCGACTTCCTTGGTTCTTGAGCTTCACGAAGCTTTGGTAAGAAGAGAATTTTGAGGTTACTTTGTGCTGCCGACAAGGCGTGATTGTGAACACACAAACAGAGAATTCACAAACAAACAATACACAAGCAGAGTACACACAAACAAAGAGCACACAAGGTACGTCTAGTACCAAAGGACGTCTAATACTCATGGTAGTCGGGTAGTACACCCAAGGTTCCTATCAGGTTTATCCTATGGTCTCGGTTAAACATAGTTCGTGAAGTCTTCACTTTGTCACCTTAGGCTTCAGCAGGAAAAATTGAGATTGTCGAGGTTGCAACTTGAGTAGAATTATTGATGTTGAGCTGAGTTCTTCGGAGGTCTCTTGCTTTGTGGACATCGATGATCTTGGCATTTGCAGATCAATCGCCTTGATGTTAAATGTCGAGTATTTGGGATGGAAACTTCTTCTTGTGGGTGCTAGCTGATTAGGTCTCACTTGGGTTCATCGTCAAGTATTTTGAACGGGTAAGAGGGATTAGAGAAATCCTTGGAAAATCTTAAATAGAGGGATGAGTCTCGGAAATATTTGAGAAGGTGAGAAGAGTGGAAGCTATTTTCTTGGGCTTCCTTAGATAAAAATATGTTTTTGGTAACAATATATTTTTAACAAAATATTGCTTTCCTAACTAACGTCCATGCTAAATAAGGTCTGTTACAGTCAGGATGGCTCTGATACCAAGTCTGTGGGGACCCCGGACTAGCTATCCGAAATACCCTTGTGCCTACAATATCAGCGATCCCATGATCAGTCTGTCGCTGAGCACAATCAAACTGGTATCAAAAGAACATCCATAAATACCGAATAAGATTTACTTACTTGATTGAGCCATAACTTCAACAGGTACTTGCAGCGGAAAGCACCAAATCAACGTGGAGCCCAAGTCACTTGCCAACCCTACAGGCAGCTGACTGGGAAGCGCCCTAGTTCGCATTGACGTCCTTAACCACTTCTTCTTCGAACTGCTCCTCTTCAGGATCTGGCTAAGACAATAGCCAGGGACGAAACCAATATGAGTACATTTGAATGTACTCGCAAACTACCCCCGAAATGAGCATGCACTATTCTTTTATTGTTTAAATAAAACTTTCTTTGCTTTGAAAACTCTATGTCCTTGTTCAAAAAGGGAAGGACAGACTTTTGTTTGATAAAACTTTCTTTTGAAATCTCTATATCTTTACTGAAAAAGAAAGGAAGGCTTTTAAATCTTTTCCCATAAACCTGTTTTCGTAAGAAGTCTCTTTTAAAACTTTTTCCCGAAAGTATATCTTTATTTGAGAAGATAAGAGGTCTCTTAAAAAAAATGTTTTCCCGAAATTCATCACCCGGTTTTATTTCCCCAAAACTCCTCCTTTTTCGACCATAACCCTTCATGGTCATTCGATCCCACAACCTCATGCCGGCCCGTTGGCATAGTTGCATAAAACGTTTTCACCTTTCAAATCACAAAACTCTTCACTTCTCGACCATAGCCCGTCATGGTCAAATCATTCTCCAGCAACCTCATACCAGCCCGTCGGTAGAGTTGCTGATACAACACATCTCCATTTTATTTTCAAGTCTCAAAACTTTGCAAAACTTGCACATGGTCAGAGGACAGCTTCCCAACTGTCCATATCCGAGGACTCGGCTATTCGAATAGTTTTACCCTCTGCAGAGGTAGCACGCTTTTCCCACACCCATCCGGTAACTCATCGTGTCAGCCACGTCCCGCCATACCAGGTGTATGCGAAGTTGAGCCACCGACCATAGCCTCTCATTTGCTCATGCTAGTACAGGATCCTTCCCATATGACACTTTCCATCGACACCCAGTCCAGTTTCCCGTCAGAAACCCTAAGTGTGAGGACTCATAGTTTTGTCCGGCGGTTTATGGTGGAACCTTCTATCCTCCCCACCAACTTGTGTGAGGACCCGGGTCAGGGGGTAGGTCCTCGGACCATCCCCTCATGCATAACGGAGTCATCTCCGTCGATGAGGTATCCCATACTAATAAGAGCAAACTACATGACTACGCCTTTTCCCATATGTGGTAAATGTGGTCGCACAGGGTAAGATTGGTCGTCATAGTACAAAGACACAATGTGCATTTTTCATAAACATCTCCATTCTCCATTCCTCCACTTCAACACCGACATCTCGGCATTCCATATCCACACACAAGTATTTTCAAAGGAGTTTTGAGTAAACAATATTTTTCCCATCCTATAGTTTGAAAAAGAAATTCCAGCTAATATCTCCATATAGGGTGTCAAAATAATATACTTATAATTTGGAAAAGGGTTTTCAAAATCATAGCTTTTGTGGCAAATACCATATAAATAACTTTTGCTCTTTATAGTAAAACATGTGAACCAAAATAGATGTATATAAATGCAAGCTCAGAGGATAGCTTGCCTGATTCCAGCATAAGGTTCCTGAACTTCTTCTCACTGATCCGAGAAATAAATTCTCATCCTTCCTCAATAAACTCTCTTCAGAGGCCACTCCGGTAGCACCAACATCTAACGTCGCAACAGGGAAATAACCAACACTCAATATACCAAACAAAACCACATGTGATGCACAAACAAGTAACAAACCACAAGCATCAACTAATCCTTCAAGCAACAACTAGGACCATCGATCACAAAACTATCTTAGGCAAAGATTAATAGCAAGCACCTTCCTTTAAACAGGAAATACTTCAGACAAAAGTTAGGCCACCAACTAATCTCTACAAGTGGAGCCATCACACCAAGCTAGGGTGTGATAAAGTGAAACACTAGGAACCTAGCAAAATTGGATTTGTTCCAAAAATTATTATTGATTAATTTATAAAATCCTTTTTAAATCTGCCCTTTTGTTAATTTGTTTTAAACAACATTACAAAATAATTTTCCATGTTTGGAAACAAGGTGGAATATGAAGGTTATTACTTGCTAAACATTTTAATAGGTCAAACTTAATTTTTGGATCATTATTTTTAAAGATATTAATTTTCCAAATCTGTTTTCTATTCTGCCCCTTTTCTTTTTTTTAATAAAACAGCAATTAAACTTATTTATCTGGATAGGTGAATTACACCAAAAGACAGGCTTTACTTCTCTGAACATTTTGGTATCTTGTTTGTAACTTTTGGATCAGTATTTAATTAGTTATGAATTTTACAAAATCATTTTATATTCTGCCATTTTACTAAACTGCAAGGAAAAGTTATTTCCAGTGTTTAGTTCAACATGAAAATGAGGTTATGAGGTGAAGTTATTTCTCCTGATTATTTTGATATATTGTTTGCTATTTTTGGATAAGTATTTAAAAAGATATGGAATTTAGAAGTTTATTTTCAAATCTGCCTATTTATTTTATTTCCCAGCAAATCTAGCGGAACGTTTTAAACCGAGCAGCGCGCTACACACGGTCACTGACGTGTGGGCCAGCGGCCACGCTGGCGCTGACTGGGCTGGGTGCGGGCTGTGCTGGCCACCACGGTCGCTGACCAGTGGGGCCCGCCTGTCAGCGCGGAAAAAGAAAGGAAAAAGGGGGTTGCGCTTTTTCGTCTGCGGGGGTTCGAACTCGCGTCGCGCGCGAGCGCGGCACGGCGCGGTACCACTGGGCTGGCTCGGTGCTGGTGTTAGTATACGGGCGCGCATCTTTTTGAGGTGACGACCGTGCACGGCGACGACGCGCACGGCCGCGGCGACCACCGGCGGCGAGGTGTACGGATGCGTCGATCTAGGGCACGAGGGGACGCGCTAAGGGCTGCTCTCAACTCGCACGGACACAACGAACCAGAAAACGGCATCGCCGTCACTTAATGGTCGCCGGAGCGACGCGCACATCGGCGCCCGGCGGCGAGCTTACAACGACTCGTAAAAATACAGAGGGAGGAGAAGAACGGGGATGTCCAGGAGAACCGCATGCTCACCCTCGACGCGTGGGTGCTCTCGTAGGTGACAGAGGTGGCCGGAGACGGAGACGAACTTGCTCGGAGTGCGGTGGCCGGAGAGGAAGAAGACGAGTTGATGCCGTCGATTCACAGATCCTCGCGTCGATTCCTTTCTCGCAGAGGAAGAGGAGGACGGGGCGGAGACGATGGCGGTCTTCGATCTGCTAGGGGAGGCTTCTTTCGCCGGCGGCGAGCTCGGCGAGCTCGGCGATGGTTCGGTCTCGAACGAGAGAAACAGAGGGAGAGGGAGAGAGCAGGGGAGATGAGTGAGTGCTCAAGGGCAGAGGAGCGTCGGGGGGGGCCTCTTATCTCCTTCGCGCGGCAGGAGAGCGAGAGGGGGGGGGCCTGGCGAGCTCGGCGCGCGGGAGGACGACACGGCGGCGTCGAACACGGGCTGCTACAGAGAAGACGACACTTTTGCCGATAACCCCCTGGATTTCCGTTTCTAATTACAACTAGGTCCTTTTTCCTGTTTCTTTTATTTCTTTTAAAACCAGTAGGGTTTTAGGGAATTATTTGGGGTACTAAAACATTTTATAAAAATTTGAAAATATTTGGGTAGGCTCCCCTTGTTAACTAGAGCCTCCACAAAAATTGGTTTTTCAAAATAAAATGTTTTGAACATAATTTGTTCATAGAGTTTAAATAAATCATTTTTGGTAAAACTAAATTAACATTTCTTTAATATTTTAAAGCAAGTGATAAAATATTGTTTTGAACTTTTGGAACTTTCTTGACAAATATTGTAACTTCAAATACCTTATATTTTCATAGAGAAAATATTTGCTTGAAGAAAATAGAGAGTTAAGTAGGGGAAAATAATTTATTAAGATCATTTATTTATCATGATCTTAATTTCCTTTTCTTAAATACTTTGAGAGTTTTGTTTAAAAATGAAAAGTATGTTTACTTGAGGAGGGAGTGATATGGGTTGAAATGATTATTATTTCATCTCATTCCTAGAATAAGGAAATATAATTGTTTTCATAAAATAGAGGAATAGAGATAGAGGGAAATTAAATAAGATCATTTCCCTTAATTTAGGATTTCAACTTAGGTGTGAATATTTCTAGAGGGTTTGTTTTTATTCAGGTCACATACCAAATTTGTTGTCAAATGTGTCTTATTCTAGTATTAAACACAACTGTGGAATTACCCTCACAAGCCACAAACACAACAGTATCAACATCACACTTAATTATGACAAGATGATGTTTAAAACTATCTCAACTCCACCTTTGTATTTTTGAAAAGGTTTTGAGCAAGACAACATATGTGGGGTAATATATCTCCCACTAGTGTTATTTCCAAATGGAGTAAAAATAAGAGTATAAAATGGGAGTTGCATATACATGCAAAATATCAAGGTTGAAGATAGAGAGGAGATAGCATATAGGTCTCCACAATTTGGAGACACACAAATTTGGAAATACTTTGACTTTCTCAAATACTGGTATTAGTTTTGGTTGTTGATAAACCAAGTATCATTGAAGTGAAGTTGGTCAAAATAAGAATGGAAAGATATATGGAATATTTTCTTGTCATAACATGATCACCAAAGTTAAATATATTTTTATATTGGTTGGGTCTGATATTTACTAGTCAAACAACTTAAACAACAAGTCACACAAGTTCAAACATAGCAATGGGAAGGAAAGCACTATCATCAGTGAAACATTTCAAAAAGTTTTTGTTGGTTCTGAATTTTGGGTCTGGTAAAACTAAGTTTTTCTTAGTTTAAAAAATTTGGGATGTGACAGATCTTCCCCCCTTAAAATAAATCTCGTCCTCGAGATTTGGCCGCTGGTAACAGGGGAGTACGTGGGCACGGGTTTTGGGTTGACTACTCTTCCGAGGTCGTTGCTTCTTCAGTAAGGTCGCCATGTGAGATCTTGACAAATTGATGTTGCGAGGCTTTCTCTGTCGATAAACTTCTGTGCTGAGTTCAGATCCTTGGCGATGTGGTTGACTTGATGATCGAGACTGTTAGATAGTCGTGGTTGGCTGTTTCCAGATACTACAAGACTAAGGCGCAAGGAGCTAATTATTAACACCTTCTGGTATACGTATTGCAGGTCTTCCCCCCCTTAAAAAGGGTTTTGAAGGGTCATCCCGAAGGTTGCGGCTGGAGTTGACTTGGAGGCATTGTTCTTCTTGGGTGGCTTGACATTCTTCGTCTTGGGTGTCGCTCCTCGGTGCTTGGGGTTGGTGCAGATATCCCTTCCAGCTAATTGCTCCTTACGAGGGTCACAGATGGGGACGCGTTGTTTTCAGGATGCGTCGAGCCTATGTACTCGACTTTCTCCGGTTTCTAGTTAGAAGAAGGAGACTAAAACTTCTAATTGCATCTGGACACTTCTGGTTGCGTCCGAGGTTGCTTAGTGGTTGATGTTGTCCATAGCAGGTGTTTCCGGCGTTTGATTCTTCTGGGTACTCTGTTGGTTATTTGTCTTCACCTTTGCCCTTCTTCAGCTGAGTAAAGGAGGAACTTCATTGTCGACTTCCTTGGTTCTTGAGCTTCACGAAGCTTTGGTAAGAAGAGAATTTTGAGGTTACTTTGTGCTGCCGACAAGGCGTGATTGTGAACACACAAACAGAGAATTCACAAACAAACAATACACAAGCAGAGTACACACAAACAAAGAGCACACAAGGTACGTCTAGTACCAAAGGACGTCTAATACTCATGGTAGTCGGGTAGTACACCCAAGGTTCCTATCAGGTTTATCCTATGGTCTCGGTTAAACATAGTTCGTGAAGTCTTCACTTTGTCACCTTAGGCTTCAGCAGGAAAAATTGAGATTGTCGAGGTTGCAACTTGAGTAGAATTATTGATGTTGAGCTGAGTTCTTCGGAGGTCTCTTGCTTTGTGGACATCGATGATCTTGGCATTTGCAGATCAATCGCCTTGATGTTAAATGTCGAGTATTTGGGATGGAAACTTCTTCTTGTGGGTGCTAGCTGATTAGGTCTCACTTGGGTTCATCGTCAAGTATTTTGAACGGGTAAGAGGGATTAGAGAAATCCTTGGAAAATCTTAAATAGAGGGATGAGTCTCGGAAATATTTGAGAAGGTGAGAAGAGTGGAAGCTATTTTCTTGGGCTTCCTTAGATAAAAATATGTTTTTGGTAACAATATATTTTTAACAAAATATTGCTTTCCTAACTAACGTCCATGCTAAATAAGGTCTGTTACAGTCAGGATGGCTCTGATACCAAGTCTGTGGGGACCCCGGACTAGCTATCCGAAATACCCTTGTGCCTACAATATCAGCGATCCCATGATCAGTCTGTCGCTGAGCACAATCAAACTGGTATCAAAAGAACATCCATAAATACCGAATAAGATTTACTTACTTGATTGAGCCATAACTTCAACAGGTACTTGCAGCGGAAAGCACCAAATCAACGTGGAGCCCAAGTCACTTGCCAACCCTACAGGCAGCTGACTGGGAAGCGCCCTAGTTCGCATTGACGTCCTTAACCACTTCTTCTTCGAACTGCTCCTCTTCAGGATCTGGCTAAGACAATAGCCAGGGACGAAACCAATATGAGTACATTTGAATGTACTCGCAAACTACCCCCGAAATGAGCATGCACTATTCTTTTATTGTTTAAATAAAACTTTCTTTGCTTTGAAAACTCTATGTCCTTGTTCAAAAAGGGAAGGACAGACTTTTGTTTGATAAAACTTTCTTTTGAAATCTCTATATCTTTACTGAAAAAGAAAGGAAGGCTTTTAAATCTTTTCCCATAAACCTGTTTTCGTAAGAAGTCTCTTTTAAACTTTTTCCCGAAAGTATATCTTTATTTGAGAAGATAAGAGGTCTCTTAAAAAAAATGTTTTCCGAAATTCATCACCGGTTTTATTTCCCCAAAACTCCTCCTTTTTCGACCATAACCCTTCATGGTCATTCGATCCCACAACCTCATGCCGGCCCGTTGGCATAGTTGCATAAAACGTTTTCACCTTTCAAATCACAAAACTCTTCACTTCTCGACCATAGCCCGTCATGGTCAAATCATTCTCCAGCAACCTCATACCAGCCCGTCGGTAGAGTTGCTGATACAACACATCTCCATTTTATTTTCAAGTCTCAAAACTTTGCAAAACTTGCACATGGTCAGAGGACAGCTTCCCAACTGTCCATATCCGAGGACTCGGCTATTCGAATAGTTTTACCCTCTGCAGAGGTAGCACGCTTTTCCCACACCCATCCGGTAACTCATCGTGTCAGCCACGTCCCGCCATACCAGGTGTATGCGAAGTTGAGCCACCGACCATAGCCTCTCATTTGCTCATGCTAGTACAGGATCCTTCCCATATGACACTTTCCATCGACACCCAGTCCAGTTTCCCGTCAGAAACCCTAAGTGTGAGGACTCATAGTTTTGTCCGGCGGTTTATGGTGGAACCTTCTATCCTCCCCACCAACTTGTGTGAGGACCCGGGTCAGGGGGTAGGTCCTCGGACCATCCCCTCATGCATAACGGAGTCATCTCCGTCGATGAGGTATCCCATACTAATAAGAGCAAACTACATGACTACGCCTTTTCCCATATGTGGTAAATGTGGTCGCACAGGGTAAGATTGGTCGTCATAGTACAAAGACACAATGTGCATTTTTCATAAACATCTCCATTCTCCATTCCTTCACTTCAACACCGACATCTCGGCATTCCATATCCACACACAAGTATTTTCAAAGGAGTTTTGAGTAAACAATAGTTTTCCCATCCTATAGTTTGAAAAAGAAATTCCAGCTAATATCTCCATATAGGGTGTCAAAATAATATACTTATAATTTGGAAAAGGGTTTTCAAAATCATAGCTTTTGTGGCAAATACCATATAAATAACTTTTGCTCTTTATAGTAAAACATGTGAACCAAAATAGATGTATATAAATGCAAGCTCAGAGGATAGCTAACCTGATTCCAGCATAAGGTTCCTGAACTTCTTCTCACTGATCCGAGAAATAAATTCTCATCCTTCCTCAATAAACTCTCTTCAGAGGCCACTCCGGTAGCACCAACATCTAACGTCGCAACA
Source organism: Poa pratensis (assembly GCA_947311845.1). Classification (NCBI taxonomy): domain Eukaryota; kingdom Viridiplantae; phylum Streptophyta; class Magnoliopsida; order Poales; family Poaceae; genus Poa; species Poa pratensis. Next base: position 34,552,066 of record CAMZMU010000061.1, on the reverse strand, counting down.
GGGAAATAACCAACACTCAATATACCAAACAAAACCACATGTGATGCACAAACAAGTAACAAACCACAAGCATCAACTAATCCTTCAAGCAACAACTAGGACCATCGATCACAAAACTATCTTAGGCAAAGATTAATAGCAAGCACCTTCCTTTAAACAGGAAATACTTCAGACAAAAGTTAGGCCACCAACTAATCTCTACAAGTGGAGCCATCACACCAAGCTAGGGTGTGATAAAGTGAAACACTAGGAACCTAGCAAAATTGGATTTGTTCCAAAAAATTATTACTGATTAATTTATAAAATCCTTTTTAAATCTGCCCTTTTGTTAATTTGTTTTAAACAACATTACAAAATAATTTTCCATGTTTGGAAACAAGGTGGAATATGAAGGTTATTACTTGCTAAACATTTTAATAGGTCAAACTTAATTTTTGGATCATTATTTTTAAAGATATTAATTTTCCAAATCTGTTTTCTATTCTGCCCCTTTTCTTTTTTTTAATAAAACAGCAATTAAACTTATTTATCTGGATAGGTGAATTACACCAAAAGACAGGCTTTACTTTCTGAACATTTTGGTATCTTGTTTGTAACTTTTGGATCAGTATTTAATTAGTTATGAATTTTACAAAATCATTTTATATTCTGCCATTTTACTAAACTGCAAGGAAAAGTTATTTCCAGTGTTTAGTTCAACATGAAAATGAGGTTATGAGGTGAAGTTATTTCTCCTGATTATTTTCATATATTGTTTGCTATATTTGGATAAGTATTTAAAAAGATATGGAATTTAGAAGTTTATTTTCAAATCTGCCTATTTATTTTATTTCCCAGCAAATCTAGCGGAACGTTTTAAACCGAGCAGCGCGCTACACACGGTCACTGACGTGTGGGCCAGCGGCCACGCTGGCGCTGACTGGGCTGGGTGCGGGCTGTGCTGGCCACCACGGTCGCTGACCAGTGGGGCCCGCCTGTCAGCGCGGAAAAAGAAAGGAAAAAGGGGGGTTGCGCTTTTGCGTCTGCGGGGGTTCGAACTCGCGTCGCGCGCGAGCGCGGCACGGCGCGGTACCACTGGGCTGGCTCGGTGCTGGTGTTAGTATACGGGCGCGCATCTCTTTGAGGTGACGACCGTGCACGGCGACGACGCGCACGGCCGCGGCGACCACCGGCGGCGAGGTGTACGGATGCGTCGATCTAGGGCACGAGGGGACCCGCTAAGGGCTGCTCTCAACTCGCACGACACAACGAACCAGAAAACGGCATCGCCGTCACTTAATGGTCGCCGGAGCGACGCGCACATCGGCGCCCGGCGGCGGCCGGCGGCGAGCTTACAACGACTCGTAAAAATACAGAGGGAGGAGAAGAACGGGGATGTCCAGGAGAACCGCATGCTCACCCTCGACGCGTGGGTGCTCTCGTAGGTGACAGAGGTGGCCGGAGACAGAGACGAACTTGCTCGGAGTGCGGTGGCCGGAGAGGAAGAAGACGAGTTGATGCCGTCGATTCACAGATCCTCGCGTCGATTCCTTTCTCGCAGAGGAAGAGGAGGACGGGGCGGAGACGATGGCGGTCTTCGATCTGCTAGGGGAGGCTTCTTTCGCCGGCGGCGAGCTCGGCGAGCTCGGCGATGGTTCGGTCTCGAACGAGAGAAACAGAGGGAGAGGGAGAGAGCAGGGGAGATGAGTGAGTGCTCGAGGGCAGAGGAGCGTCGGGGGGGGGGCCTCTTATCTCCTTCGCGCGGCAGGAGAGCGAGAGGGGGGGTGCCTGGCGAGCTCGGCGCGCGGGAGGACGACACGCGGCGTCGAACACGGGCTGCTACAGAGAAGACGACACTTTTGCCGATAACCCCTGGATTTCCGTTTCTAATTACAACTAGGTCCTTTTTCCTGTTTATTTTATTTCTTTTAAAACCAGTAGGGTTTTAGGGAATTATTTGGGGTACTAAAACATTTTATAAAAATTTGAAAATATTTGGGTAGGCTCCCCTTGTTAACTAGAGCCTCCACAAAAATTGGTTTTTCAAAATAAAATGTTTTGAACATAATTTGTTCATAGAGTTTAAATAAATCATTTTTGGTAAAACTAAATTAACATTTCTTTAATATTTTAAAGCAAGTGATAAAATATTGTTTTGAACTTTTGGAACTTTCTTGACAAATATTGTAACTTCAAATACCTTATATTTTCATAGAGAAAATATTTGCTTGAAGAAAATAGAGAGTTAAGTAGGGGAAAATAATTTATTAAGATCATTTATTTATCATGATCTTAATTTCCTTTTCTTAAATACTTTGAGAGTTTTGTTTAAAAATGAAAAGTATGTTTACTTGAGGAGGGAGTTATATGGGGTTGAAATGATTATTATTTCATCTCATTCCTAGAATAAGGAAATATAATTGTTTTCATAAAATAGAGGAATAGAGATAGAGGGAAATTAAATAAGATCATTTCCCTTAATTTAGGATTTCAACTTAGGTGTGAATATTTCTAGAGGGTTTGTTTTTATTCAGGTCACATACCAAATTTGTTGTCAAATGTGTCTTATTCTAGTATTAAACACAACTGAGGAATTACCCTCACAAGCCACAAACACAACAGTATCAACATCACACTTAATTATGACAAGATGATGTTTAAAACTATCTCAACTCCACCTTTGTATTTTTGAAAAGGTTTTGAGCAAGACAACATATGTGGGGTAATATATCTCCCACTAGTGTTATTTCCAAATGGAGTAAAAATAAGAGTATAAAATGGGAGTTGCATATACATGCAAAATATCAAGGTTGAAGATAGAGAGGAGATAGCATATAGGTCTCCACAATTTGGAGACACACAAATTTGGAAATACTTTGACTTTCTCAAATACTGGTATTAGTTTTGGTTGTTGATAAACCAAGTATCATTGAAGTGGAGTTGGTCAAAATAAGAATGGAAAGATATATGGAATATTTTCTTGTCATAACATGATCACCAAAGTTAAATATATTTTTATATTGGTTGGGTCTGATATTTACTAGTCAAACAACTTAAACAACAAGTCACACAAGTTCAAACATAGCAATGGGAAGGAAAGCACTATCATCAGTGAAACATTTCAAAAGTTTTTGTTGGTTCTGAATTTTGGGTCTGGTAAAACTAAGTTTTTCTTAGTTTAAAAAATTTGGGATGTGACAGGGGCTGAGGCGCGTCTTCAACCTTCATCGACCTCTGCGCCATGGCGGACACTCGCGCAGCTCGCGCCACCCGGCGGGCGTCAGGCAGGGCAACCACCGAGCCCGCTGCCAACACCACCAACCCTCGCGGCCGTCCCCGCGCCAGCCGTGCCACGGGGCGCAACACCGCTGAACCGCGGGTGGAGCACCCCGAGGACGACGACGGCAACCACGACGACCGCTTCGACGACGACGTCGACCACGGGCACGGCGAGGACGCAGAGTCCTCGCACCCGTCCCAGCGCCACAGCGCCTCCACTCTTGGGCGTCCAGCGCCCAGCCCAAACACCGCGCTGCTCATGGCCGCGGAACTCTTCCGCTACCGTCCCACAGCTGAGGCGCACGACAACTGGCTCGGCCGCCTTCAGCACCTCGTCGACATTGCGGCGGCACCGCGCGCTGCTCCTGCGGCGTCGCGCTCTCTGGTGCACCACAACTCCGGACGCGCTGGAACCACCGCGCATGGCGCACCTCCGCCGCCGCCTCCGTCAGGTCCGCCTCCGGCCGCGGCGCACAAGGCCGCATCCCACGCGTCGTCGCCGCGCGATTGTCAAATCGTGCAGCGACACCCCCAGATGCGCGGTTGGAAATGGAGCGCCAGAAGGACCTCCAGAAGCGCATCGTGGAGGAGATCGGCCAGGCAGGGCGACAGAACCGCCGTGCTCTTCAGGGGGGCATCGCCTCGTACGCCACAGGTTGCGCGGCCTTCACCCGCAACCTGCGGCGCGTCGTCTGGCCACAGAAGTTCAGGCCTGACCTACCCAAGGGCTACGACGGCACGAACAACCCCATCGAGTTCTTGCAGCTCTACACCACCTCCATCCAAGCTGCGGGGGGAGACGACAAGGTCATGGCAAACTGGTTCTCCCACGCTCTCAAGGATTCCGCCTTGTCGTGGCTCCTGAACCTTCCCGAGGACTCCATTGACTCGTGGGAGGAGCTCTGCCAGCAGTTCGTTGCGAACTTCAAGGCACGTACGAGCGCGCCCTCACCTACAATGACCTGCGAGCTGTGCGCCAGAAGCCTGGCGAGACCCTCCGCAAGTACATCCAGCGCTTCAGCCAAGTCCGCAACAAGATCTCGAACATCCCGGACTCGCACGTCATTGCGGCCTTCAGAGAGGGCGTCACCAACCACAGGATGCTCGAGAAGCTCGGCATCCACGATACCCTCTCCTCCGTGGTGAAGCTCTTCGACATTGCAGACAAATGCGCCAAAGCAGAGGAAGGGCTCCTCTTCGTCAAGGTGGGCTCGACAGACGACCCTGTCGAGGGATCCAAGACCCAGAAGAGGCGCGACGAGATCAAACGCAAGCCTACCGCAGTCCTGGCAGCTGAACCTGACGCCAAGCATGTTCGCGAGGACTCTCCAGAGGCTGGCAAGAAAGAGGTGGACAACCGCCCGTTCTGCATCTACCACAACAGGCGCGGCCATGCGACAGAGAACTGCTATGACCTCAAGCAACTGAGCAAGAAGCGTGAGCAAGAAGAGGGCAGCGGTGGCCGCGGCAGAGGCCGTGGTTACCGCAAAGGTGGACGCAAGGGCAACTTCCAGAGGCCTCAGGGAACTCAGGCGAATGCCGCCGAGAAACAACAATCTGCCCGACGAAGAGCCTGGAGGCTACCAGGCCCCCAAGGGCGCCATGGCATGCATCCGGCGGATCCCAGGTGCCCAAGTCGAACAAACCAGTTCAAGCAGTTCGCTCGCGAGCTCAACGCAGCGCTTCCCGGGGTTCGAGACGCCCGCCCCCTCAAGTGGTCCCAGTACAAAATCGCCCGTCGGCAAGACGCTCATTGATGGGGGTGCAGGCCTAAACGTCATCTCTGTCGAGACCTTCGAGACGCTTCAAGTGCCCTACGAGTGGCTCATGCCCTCCAGGCCCTTCACCGGGGTCACCAGCGGCTCAATCTCGCCTCTGGGGCAAGTGAGGCTCGCGGTCACTTTTGGCACGCAGGAGAACTACCGCACCGAGCTAATTGACTTCGACGTCGCGCACATTGGCCTGCCCTACAACGCCATCCTCGGCTACCCCGCCCTCGCGAAGTTCATGGCCGTCACGCACCACGCCTACAACATGGTCAAGATCCCTGGCAGCGGTGGCACCATCACCATACGTGGTCACGTACAGGACGCCACGCGCGCCGTCGAGATCGCCTACAAGGCCGCTGCCATGGCATTCCCCGCTGACGAGGACATGGAGCCTCTCGAGAGGCCCAAGAAGAAGAAACAACTGTTCACTCAAGAGCAAGCATCTACAAAGAAGGTGTCGCTGAGCACCAGCGGCTCGGGGGCTGAAGGCTCGGGGGCTAGCGTCACCATAGGCGCTGGCTTGCCTCCCAAATAGGAAAGCGCGCTCGTCGCCTTCCTTCGGGCAAATTCTGACATGTTCGCATGGACTCCGTCAGAAATGTCCGGTGTACCAAGGGAGGTGATCGAGCACCACTTAGCCGTGTGTCCAGACGCACGCCCTGTAAAGCAAAAAGCGCGGAAACAAGCCCCCGAGAAGCAAGCGTTCATCATCAAAGAAGTAGAGAAGCTGAAAGCAGCAGACATCATTCGAGAAGTTGCCCACCCCACTTGGCTCTCCAACGGTGTGGTTGTCCCAAAACCCAATGGAGGAGGCCGGCTCTGCATCGACTACACAGACGTGAACAAGGCTGCCCCAAGGATCCATACCCCATGCCAAGGATAGACCAGATTGTGGACTCCACCGCCGGCTGTGATCTCCTCTGTTTCCTGGATGCCTTCTCAGGCTACCACCAGATCAAAATGGCCAAGGAAGACGAGGAGAAAACAGCATTTCTCACCCCTTGTGGTGTGTATTGCTACACTTGCATGCCCTTTGGCCTAAAAAGCCGGCGCCACCTTCCAGAGGCTCATGAGGATCGCCTTGGGGGCTCAGATGGGAAGAAATGCAGAAGCTTATGTCGACGACATCGTGGTCAAGTCTCGCGAGGGAGACACTCTCTTGAAGGATCTCGAGGAAACCTTCGCCAGCCTGCGCAAGGTGAACATCAAGTTAAACCCCGCCAAGTGCGTCTTCGGGGTGCCTTCAGGCAAGCTCCTCGGGTTCCTCGTGTCCCACCGCGGCATAGAAGCAAACCCTGACAAGATCAAGGCTATAGAAGACATGCAGCCACCTCGCCGCCTCAAGGACATGCAGCGCCTAGCAGGATGCATGGCCAGCTTAGGCCGCTTCATCTCCAAGTTCGGCGAGAGAGCCTTGCCATTTTTCAAGATCATGAAGAAATCCGGCACCTTCAAGTGGACTCCAGAGGCTGACGAAGCATTTAAGGACTTGAAGAAATACTTGGCTAGCTCACCAGTCATGGTAGCCCCCAGGGCAGGCGAGCATCTGAAGCTGTACCTAGCAGCCACTCCACAAACTGCTAGCGCCGTCCTGGTGGTGGAAAGAGAAGAGCCAGTTCTCCAAGAAAAGCACTGCCACACCAAGTCCAGAACCTCCCGACGAAGGAACAGTCTCTCCAGACCCAGTGCCAGGCCCACAGCCTCAAGTCGAGCCCTCCACGAGCACTCCTGCCGAGGCTCCTCCACAGGCAAACCTCGCCAAAACTCCTGAGGAGCCTCTCGAGGGAGCCGACGCTGGCCCATCAACGACCCTCGTCGAGCATCCAGTCTACTTCGTCAGTACTGTACTGCGAGATGCTCGCGAGCGGTACCCAGTGCAGCAGAAGCTCCTCCTCGCGCTACTCATCGCCTCCAGGAAGCTGCGCCACTACTTCCAGGGTCACCCCATCACGGTGGTCACGTCCTTCCCCCTGGAGCAGATCCTGCGCAACCCCAACGCTACTGACCGCGTCGCAGGGGAACATTGAGCTGCAGCCATTCAACTTGCGCTTCGACACCACAAGAGTCATAAAAGGGAGAGCGCTGGCGGATTTCGTCGCCGAGTGGACAGACCCAACTCCTGAAGAGCCTCGCGAAGAAGAAACCGCGTCATCGGGAGATACAATGCCAAGCACTGGACCATGCACTTCGATGGAGCTTTCGCCTGCCGCAATGGTGGGGCTGGCGTTGTCTTAACCTCACCAAAAGGTGACAAGCTCTACTACGCCATCCAGCTGTGCTTCACAATAGACAAGATCTCCAACAACATCGCCGAGTACGAGGGCCTCCTCGCCGGGCTCAGAGCCGCAATCGCCCTTGGCGTCAAGCACTTACTCATAAAGGGTGATTCCCAGCTCCTGGTTAACTTCTCCAACAAGAGCTACACGCCTAAGACGACCACATGGCCGCCTACCTTGAAGAGGTCGCAAGCTCGAGAAGCACTTCAGGGGCATGGAGCTCATGCACATCCCGCGAAAGGAGAACCAAGAGGCAGATGACATCGCCAAGCGAGCATCACGAAGGCAGGCCCAGTCGGCCGGCGTGTTTGAAGAGAGACTCTCCAAGGCGTCCATAAAGCAGCCACAAGAAGCAGCAGCCGCAAGCACAGACGAAGTACTCCCACCACCTCCTATAGGTGGGGCACCCAACTGCGGTCCATCCTCAGGGGAGCGTCTGCTGCTGGCTATGGTGCACCAAGAGACAGGCTGGGTTGACGAACTCAAAGACTACCTGCTGAAGGGAGTCCTTCCTGAAGAAGACGCGGAGGCAGAACGAGTGGCTCGACAAGCCAAGTCATACTACATCCTCGAGGGAGACCTGTACCGCAAGCGCCCAAATGGAATTGCACTCAAGTGCGTCCCCCCCGAGGAAGGCCGCATGCTGATCAGAGACATTCACAGTGGAGAGTGTGGCCACCATTCCTCTGCACGCACCCTGGCAGGCAAGGTCTTCAGGAGCGGTTTCTACTGGCCCCAAGTGCTTCAAGATGCCACCACCATCGTCCAATCTTGCGATGCGTGCCAGTTCCACGCCAAGCAAGTTCATCAGCCTGCACTGGGACTCCAAACCATCCCGCTCTCGTGGCCTTTCGCGGTCTGGGGCCTTGACATTCTGGGACCCTTCCCGAGATCACAAGGGGGCTACCGCTTCCTCTTCGTGGCAGTCGACAAGTTCACCAAGTGGGCAGAGGTTGAAGCAGTGCGCAGCATACCGGCCAGGGCAGCAGTAAAATTCATCAGAGGCCTGGTCTGCCGCTTTGGTGTGCCTAATCGCATCATCACCGACAATGGCTCACAATTCACCAGCGGCATCTTCAGGGCCTACTGCGAGAGCCTCGGCACCAAGCTCTGCTTCGCCTCGGTGGCTCACCCACAGAGCAACGGCCAAGCCGAGCGAGCAAATGCTGAGGTCCTCAAGGGCCTCAAGACAAGAGCTTCAATCGCCTGAAGGGCTACGGCAAGGGCTGGATAGACGAACTCCCGTCCGTGCTCTGGTCCATCCGCACGAACCCCACGAAGCCCACTGGTGAGACGCCATTTGCTCTCGTGTATGGAGCTGAAGCAGTCCTCCCCACAGAGATCAAGCATGGATCCGCACGGGTCCTTGCCTTCAACGAGGACGATCAAGCAGACCTCCACAGCGACGACCTGCTACTCCTTGACGGGTTGCGCCGCCGTGCCGCCCTCAGGGCAGCCAAGTACCAGCAAGACCTGCGACGCTACCACAGCCGCCACATACGTCCGCGCACTCTCGAGACAGGCGACCTCGTCCTCAGGAGAATCCTCTCCAGGGAAGGTCTCCACAAGCTCTCGCCAATGTGGGAAGGCCCCTACAGGGTCTCCACATCGCCAGGCCTGGCGCGGTACGCCTCGAAACGGAGGACGGCATTCCGGTCAAGAATCCATGGAACATCGCGCATCTACGCAAGTTCTACCCGTGATCATAGTCACGCCAGACATTTTTTGTCTCTAGAGGGAAGCACACAACTTCACCTCCAAGCTTCACAAAAGCTTCTCCTCCCGAGGGCCAGCCCCTCTGAGCTCTCCTGATTACGTGCCGCCGCAGGCCGTGAAGAGTCTCAGCCACTGAATGTGGTCCCCATGCCTCGACATGGAAAACTTTATCTTGGTCACACCAAGTGTAATGAACCAATTCGTTTCTCGATGAAACATTGCGCTGAGGCGCCGCTATGTAATATTTTGGTGGTGAGTTTTACTTTTCATCATCTTAGTTCATTTCGCGCTTATATTCTTCCCCATGCGCACCTCGCGAGCGGGGGCTGAGTACGGTGACTGTGCCTCAAGAGCACCCCAACAGCACCGCAAAATCCAAAGGATCCGAGCTCTAGCACGTGAGCACGCTCTCACGCCTGTTACCTCCCCAAAGAGCTCTGGCCCATGGGCTTGCTCCCAAAACACGCCACCTCACCAAAGGACCTTGGTACTTACTCTCCTCGCGAGATACCCATGAGGAAGCCTATAAGCGCGCATGGGTGTTTACTACCATGTGCCTGCTTTGGGTCTGCCTCTCTAACCAATACAGGGAACAAGAAGTCCTCCCCAAGGTCGAGAAGTCACGCTCCGACCCCTAGAAGGGAGCGCACCATCAGGGAAGCCAACGCCCTCTACGAGGCCAAAGTCTCACCAAGCTAAGTCTAGCGCTTGCGCTCCTCAGAAGTGTTTTCTCCCTCTCACGGGCACCTGTCGCCCCTCGAGCGGTTTTTTCTCTCTCACACTCCATGGACTGCTTGTGCGTCAAAGGGGAGCCCTCGAGCACCGCGACTCGAGAGCCCTTACCTCTCCAAGCCTTAAACACCCCCCGGCCTTGCCGAGTCACGCTCCGGCATACCGTAGCGGCGGTGTCATAGCGCAAAGAGATGGGTCCTGACGACGTAGAGCGAAGAAAGACATGGAACAGGGACAAAGGACCCTTCGAGGGGCACACACACACATGTTTGCATACGATTAAAGTATCTTACAAGCCAGCGTGAATTAAAACAAGTCTTAAAACAAAGATAATTGCGCCAAGCGCATCTTGTTGCAGGAGTGGCCTAGGCAGAGGGTTCACCATCGCCGTCCTCTTCAGCCTTCTCTTCTTCGGCGCCTTCATCCTCCTCAGCGGCCTGCTCCGCCTCAACCCTCTTGAAGCGGTCGACGTAATCGTTGACTTCTTCTCGAACCAAGTTGGAGAGCTCCCAGGCCGGATCTCCCTCGATGGGCTCGGTCACTGACTCGAAGTCGAAGCCGGGGTGAAGGCGCTGGAGGTTGGCGAAGACGCGATCGATCGCCACGGTCAAGAGCTTGCGGCACTCCTCATCAACAACGTCGCCAAGTTCCGCCACAGGGCCCTCGAGCACAGAGAAGAGCTGGTCGAAGTAAGCAAGATATGTGGCGGCATCAGCGTTCCCATGGACGGGAACAATAGGTGCATCCACTCCTAGCTGCCCCGCGAGAGTATTCCCCCGGGCCACTAAGGATTGGAACATGCGCTCCCGTTGCTGCGTCAAGACCTGTGCCGCCTGCACGCGATGCTCAGCCTCTTCGGCGCGCTCCACGACAGGGCCCACCTGAGCGGTCAACTCCTTCATGTCCGCCATCAAGAGGCAAAGTTCTGTTCCGCGCGCGCCCGAGCCTCCGCGGCAGCCTGGAGGCGAGAGTCGAATCGCTTCTTCTGGGCCTCAAGGTCCTGGACGCGAGCCTCAAGCTCTTTGCGTCTCTTCGTGAAGCGCTCCTCTTGCTTCTTGGCCTTATCCGCGAAGTCTTTTCTACAGCTGTCGCGAAAGAGCTTCTCCTTCGTCGCAGACTCTTCCGCCATCTTCTCCTCCTTTTTGCGAAGGTTCTCGTTGGTCAGCGCAAGGCGCTTCTGGTAGAACTCCTCATCTTGAGTGACCTTGTACTCGCGGGCTTCCAGGTGCTCCCGCTGCGCGGATTGATCCTTCTCGATCTGCTCAACCTGGTCTTCGCGTTTGCGCGCCTCGGCCTCGCGGGCGTCGAGATCAGCTCCGCGCTGCACGATCAAGTCTTCGCGAATGCTCAAACTCTCACGGAATTTCTCCAAACTCTGCCGCACATTTTCCGACTCGGCGACGATCCCCGCCTCGCGGTCCAGAAGCTCTTTGTGCTTGGCGGAGACCGCCGCCTCCGCGCCGCCAGCTCCTGGTGTTTGGCCTCGGTCTCCACCTCGAGAGCCTCGCGCCTAGCACCCAGGTCCGCTAGGGTCTCCTCGACCTCGCGGACCACGCTGATGCGGATATCCTCAGCAGAGCGCAGCGCTGCCTCGCGCTGCGCCTGGGCAGCTTCGTTCTTCCGGCGGCAGCTCTCCACGGTCTCATGAAGACAAGCCCAGCCCCGCGCAAGCTCAGCGGCCTCCTCCGCCCTGGAGCGATCTTCCTCGGCAAGCTGGGCCTCAAGCTCGTCGAGAACCTCCCTCGCCGAGCGGAGGACAGCCCCACGGCGGGCTGCGGCGGGGCGCCGCCCCCGCAGAACTAAGGCCCATGGCTCGCCGGAGGGCCTGGAAATGCCGGCGCCTGCCGAGGATTCCGGAGCGTCCAACCTTGGGCTCCGAGTGGCCTCAAGGCGCGCCAGGGGGCTCTGGTGCGAGCCCCCCTCTTGGTCCACCCAAGGGGCCTTCAGGGGGCTTTGATGAGAACCCCCCTCACCGGAGACCTCCTGGGGGTTCGGGGCATCTTCATCTTCAACCACGTCATTCTTCTGCCCCTGGAAGCGCTTTCCTCCCAGGGACAGGGTTGGCCTTCTCAGTTGAGGTCGCCTCCCCAGCGGCCTCAGAGTCCGCTGCAGCCTCTCCAAGTTTCGTGCTCGGTGGGGGCGGTGACGCGGCGGCCTCCTCCATTTCGACGTCAGCGCACGCCCCCGCGGACGCCCCTGTCACCGCGGCACACTCCTTCGCCGGCGGCATGAACCTCGCCGCATCCGCCGCCCCCTCCGGCTGCAGGGGGAGACGTCAGGCCGCATAGGTGGAGGCATCGCCACCTCTGCCTCCCCTTCCATCTCCTTGCAGTGCTCCTCTGCTTCAGGAGGCGGTGCCGCAGCCTCAAGAGATGAAGCAGTGCCCTCGGGTGGCACCTCGTCAACTGTACACGCTGCAGGCGCCGCTGCAGCGCTGGGGATCTCTCCAAGCCTCCGAAGTCTCCGCCTCTTCGGCACCTCGGGGCCCCTGGAGAGGCTAAAACTCAAAAACTCCGAGGAGAACGTGTCGTCGCGGCGTAACTGCCCTGCACGTGTCTCAGGCCGGCCGGACACTTTGGGCCCATGACGGTTCGCCTGCGTCCATTGGACTACATCGTGCCCATCATGGGCCCGGGGGCTACTGTCGGCCCAGTGAAATCCAGGGTGTGATGGGCCTGTCCTATACGGCCCTCGACACTTGATGGCGAATTTTCGCTAAGGACCAAGCCTACGGCTTGGAGAGCCTCGTGAGGCGAATTGCCTCGCGAGGGCATTTGAGGCAGCAGAGGCCTGTGGAGGCCATATCCACTGCTGCCCCCCTCTTCATGGAAATCTCCCCTGGGGAGAGGTCAACGCCGAATTCTCTACAGGGCGTCCAAGCCCTCGGGGAGATCGCTTCGCTGCAAAGCAACCTCTGCAGAGCGCACATGGGCTCTGCAGCGGCCGCAGAGTGACGCGCGCCCCTGCGCGCGGTGATGACGACGCCCAGTTGCCATTTTGGTGATTAAAGGGGTCAATAAAGCTGTGCCACTCGCTCCGGACTACCAGGATTTCCTCTTTGGTGATAAGGGGACCGGCCGGCGCTACGCTCCAAGGCCAACGTCACCGTGGGCACCCCCACGTTCCTCCGCGGCCCCAGCTGGCCGTCCTGCATGGACGGTGGGTACTCTGCTTCAGGATCAGCTTTACGCTCATGGACTGCGTCCATGGACATCCGGGCTGCGATGCACCGCGCTCCACCTTCTGCGCCACGTGACAGCCCTACCACAGTGCGAGTGCAAGGAGGGAGCACGGGGCGCCTATAAAAGGAGGACAAGGTGCACCGTATCAAGGATCGCATTCTCATTCCAGCATAGCCACTTACGCGCAAGGAAGAAGAAGACCATTGCTTCCCTTCTTTGTATACACCATTGCCAAAAGAGAGCCCTCGCAAGCTCATTGTACTGTAACCTCTACAAGCAGTGCAATACAGACAAGCAGGAGTAGCGGTATTACCTCCCCACGAGGGCCGTGAACCTGGGTACGGGCTGGTGTTCATCTCTGTCGTGATGTCCCTCCGCTTGCTCGACGAGCACCGTCGCCGTGCAGGTTGAGGGTTGTTTGACCAACGTGTTCAGCCCCTTACACGAACTCTCTTCGTGAGCTTGACTATCCCTGTTTCGTGGGAGTCATTCTTCGACACGCGCACGCTTCGGTCAACGAACACAGGCCTGCCAGTGGAATTCCGGCCTGTCTTGCCTCGGTCACCCCATCCTTGGCCCGACAAAGGGACCTCGGCCCATCCCGAAGTACATGAAGCTCGGTCCAGCCGAGGTATAGAAAGGCCGGCCCGCTGAGGTGCAATACTTGGCCCGTCCAAGCTATTGCAGGGAGATTCGACCTGGCAATGTCGGTCCATCAAGGAAGATTCGGCCTACTCCGAGTTGAGGACAACTCGGCCTGCTCCGAGGTAAGTATTTCGGCCCTGTTTGCTTCTTTAGCTCTTTCTCTTATTTCTTATCTGTTTATTTATTGTTTGTTGCTTCTACTAGCTCCGTACAACCTCTAGCTTTTGGGTACCGGGGATCACATCCCCGACAATATTAGTAATGAGGTTGATCAAGTCTCATTAATAATATGCAAAAGATATAATACATGATTCTTTATTTTATATGTTTTCTGAGCAATTTCAAGTCACCTCATATTTGATTGGAATAGTTCCAATCATCATGATAGCATATTTTGGTTCAGGAAGTGGTAATGGAATTTCAAAACTTCCAATATAAGAGTATTCCTTTTAATGGAGTTCACACTCTGGCTTACCATAGTAACAGATTTCTTCTTAGGAAAATAGATAGTGTGCTCATTTCCCTTGACATTGAATGTTACCTTGCTCTCAGTGCAATTTATAACAGCCCCTGCAGTGTTTAAAAAGGGTCTTCCAAAAATAATAGACAAATTATCATCTTCAGGCATTTCTAACACAACAAAGTCTGTAGGGATTAACACATTAGCAATAGAGATAGGGACATCCTCACATATTCCTATAGGCACAGCAGTTGATTTATCAGCCATTTGTAATGATACTTCAGTTGGAACCAATTTGTTTAGGTTAAGTTTCTTATATAAAGAAAAAGGCATAACACTAACACCAGCTCCTAAGTCACATAGAGCATATTTCACATAAGTTTCTTTAATATGACAAGGAATAGTTGGAATACCAGGATCACCACGTTTTTCAGGCATTTTCCCTTTAAAGGAATATTCAGCAAGCATAGCAGTTATTGCATCAGTAGGAATCTTTCTTTTATTAGTCACAATGTCTTTCATGTATTTGGAATATGGAGGAATTTTAATAGCATCAACAAGAGGAATTTGCAAACACAAAGACTTAATCAACTCAAAGAATTTCTCAAATCTAGCATCATCCAAAGTTTTTATTACCTCTTGGGGATATGGTATGGGTTTTTGTACCCACGGATCCCTATCTTTACCTCTTTGTGGATTAGGATGGCTCTTCTTCTTATTCTTCTCAGTAGATGGTGGAGGGTCTTCTTTATCATTAGGTTCAGGTTCTTCAATATTTTCATCCTCTTGTGGCTCTTCTTCAGGTGAAGGTGATTCTTCTTCTTCATTATTATTATCTTCAGTCTCAGCATCAGAAATAGAAATATCCTTATCTTGCTCTTCAGAGTCATCAATGTCCTTGTTTTCATTGGGAGATTTTCCTGCAGAAGATTTCTTCTTGAGAGCTTCTTGTTCTTTTCTCTTGGGATGGCCTTCAGGAAAATCAGGATCCTGAGTACTTGCACCTCCCCTAGTGTTAACTCCACAAACCTGTTTCTTCACCATAAGACTTTCATACAATCGATTTTGAAGAGAAACCATTTGTTCAACTTGATTATTCATCATCTCACAGTGTTTAACAATTCTTTTTACCTCTCCCACACTAGCATGTAAACATTCTTGAAGAGATTTAATTTTGTGAGAGTTCTCCATAATAGTCATTCTAATATTATGCTCCTCAGGATTATGATGATAAGCAAAATCATTCATGTAGGATACATCAACAGGAGGTGTTACCTTTTCATTACCTTTTATGGAGCTAATAGCATTGACTTGAATTGGAAAACTTGGTTGATCATCAGGAAGTTTAACACCCATTTCAGATAATTCCTTAAGATGAGAGGTTTTAATTCCCTTCTCTTTAATAGCCTTGGAAGCTTCTTTCATTGTTTCGTTATCCAATTTGAGCATACCTCCTTTCTTCTCCGGAAATATCTCTTCAATATTCTAGTCTTCATAATTCCTAGAGATAGTCTCCAATAGCTCAGTTGCTTCGTCAACGGTCCTTTCCCTGAAAACATTACCTGCAATACCATCAAGATAGCCTCTGGTGTTTTCGTTTAGACCATTGTAAAATATATCAAGTATTTCATTACTCTTGAAGCCATGGGTAGGACATTTCCTAACCATCTTACTATACCTCCCCCAAGCTTGGGGTAAATCCTCCTTCTCTTTCTGTGAAAAGTTGCTAATCTCAACAGTCAAACCATGAATCTTATCAGCAGGGAAATACTTATTATAGAATACCTGCAAACATTCTTCCTTGCTAGTAATACATCCAGGTTCTAAACGATTATACCAAGTTTTAGCACTTCCTCCCAAAGTAAAAGGAAACAGCTTTAAGAAATAGTAGCGTTGATGGATTTCATCTTTACCAAATAACACAGATAAGTCATGCAAGACAGCAATGTGTTCAAAAGGAAACTCATCCTCTCTACCATAAAACTTATATTTTTCAGCTTTTTCAATTATTTCAGGATCAACACTAAACTCATAATCTTTATCTTTAATTTTAATAGCAGGAGCATTCATTTTCTCAGTAATAGGAAAATATCCATCAAGAGGAGAATTTTTATAGCTATCAAGTTTATCCAATTTATCAAAGTCAGAATTCATAAAAGCCATAGTAAATGCCTCCTCTTCCTCAGAAGAAGTTTCAAATTCATCATCACAGTATTCATTATCTTCTAACTCAGATTCCACATTTTCGTTAGTAGAAGATTCCAGATTTTCAGGTGTTTCAGTTATCTCAGATGTTTCAGGTGTCACTTCTTTGTCTATGCTACCACATAATAAATCATTTTCATTACTAGTAGACATTTTAGATAATGGTGAACTAGATAAAACCCTTCCTTTTTCTTAGGAGCAACAGCAGAAGCAACATTAGGTGAAAAGTTTGGCCTACTTGGCAAATCCATACCTCTGCGAGTAGTTGAAGGCCTCACTTCCTTCAGGGTAGTCTTTTCCTTTTCCATGGTTGGGAACAAGCAAAAGCAGCAAATAGATGATAACAAGTTGTCTTACCAATAAAGCTAGGTTCCCCGGCAACGGCGCCAGAAAACGTCTTGATGCCCACAAGTATAGGGGATCGCTGAAGTCTTCGTTGGGAAGTATTACCCAAATTTATAGTTCGACTCGATGGGAACACAAGAATATCAATAAGACCTTGGCAATTGAGGCGTCACTCTCAACCACACCTGTATATCAATAACTTGCAGCAGTAATAGTGATGGCAGTAGTATGATTCAAGTAACAAGCAGAACAGTAGCAGTGAACAAGTGTTTCCCAGTTTTCACCGGAAAAGTGAAAGTGTAACTCAGAGATTTAAAACGTAGGCATGAGGTGATAGCGGGGTGTTGCAAGAATGAGATTGATCATATAATAAGAAACAAGTAACAATGGGACCTATCTCTAACTCCGATATATGTAGGTATGTGTTCCATATTTAGTTGTGCGTACTAACCAAGAGAATTTGCACAACATCTATTGTCCAACCTGCCCATTTCACCGGGGCCAACTTGGAACTACAGGTAATTAAGGTCTAGCCTTTCGAATAGACCGGAACAATGCATTAACACTTCATGAACACATAGAATCCTCAAACTAAAACATCTCCCCCTTGTTTTCCCTATATGTCACGTTTAGGGTTCGCAGGTTCAACATAATAGCAGGTGATACACTTTGCAGATAAATACCAAACTCAAATATATGATGGGGCAATATAAGTTCAGTACTGAAATCATGCCACTCGGGCCCTAGTAGCAAGCATTAAACATAGCAAGAGTGCATCAACACAATACAAAAGTATCCTCAAGATAAAACCCTAAAATCCCGAACAACGGGTAGCATTACATGATCAATCTCATCCAATCCCCATCCACCTCACATGCCTACAGCGGACTACTCACACATGGTGATGGAGAGGGAGCTCATGGTCGATGGAGATGAAGGCGGTGGAGATGCTGGTGAAGACGGTCTCCGGATCCCTCCACCGGAGGAGAAATCCTGGATCAATCTGTCCCCGAAACGAAAATCGTGATGGTGGCGGCGTTCTGTTTCGCGAAAGCTCCTCTCCTCCTAGGGCAAGCACTTTTTCGTATATATGAGGGGGTACGTCGAAGACCGAAGGCGAGGCGGCGCCCGAGGCCCATTTGGGCTGGGCCCACGCGGCCAGGTACAGGGGCCGCGTGGGACCCACCTATTTGGCCCTCGAGCGCTTCCTCGTGTCCATCTTTTGTCCATTGTCCTCCTTTTCCATAAAAAATGACGTGATAATTTTCCCCGATTTTATTTCCTGCAGAAATAGCCAGAAAAGAGACTTTGCTAAAAACAGCGTCAGATTCAGCAGTTTTATTCAAATATGGGAAGATTCCGGAGCAAATTATGAGGCAAAGTGCTTGGAAAAGTAGATGCATTTTGGATGCATCAGAAGCCTATGACGGAAGGCCCAACAAGATGGAGTACCCTCCAAGATTAGGCATAGGCATAGTCGGTTTATACTTTCCTTACATGTAAACAGGGTCGGTTACGGACTCCCGAGACCCAGCCTCTTATTTAAAGGCTGGGAGGGCCGCCGATTCTGGGCAAGCCATACTCGAACCACCACAAGCCCTAGCGAGATCGACATCTCGCCGGAGCTTCCCTGTAATCGCATAATCCCACACAATCAATACCAGACCAGCAGGAAATAGGGTCTTTACCTCCACCCGAGGGGCCTGAACCTGGGTAAATCTTTGCCTCTGCTTGTCAGCCGACGAAACTACAGTACTACCACGTTCTCTCCCCATAATCTCAACCCTAGGTCCTAACCATGGGATTTGATGAGTTAACCCCTCATCAATTGGCGCCGTCTGTGGAAAGAATAGTGCTGGACTCACGGTTTCTTCGGTTCCATCGGAAAACGGCGACTCGCCGATCGGATCTACAAACGGCAACTCGCCGGCTGCATCAACAAACCAGAACTCGCCGACTCGGGCGGCACACGGCAACTCGCCGACTCACTCGACAAACGGCAGCACGCCAGCTTCACCGCAAAAAGCACATCAGATCCTCTGATGGATTTCGAGCCACACTCGCCAGAATTCCAGGAGACCTTCTCCGATCTCGAGTCAGGTTTGGGTTTAACCGTTGGTTCGTTCAATTTTTTCGTCAACAAGCTTGGTGTGCAGGACTTGACAGATCCACGCCAACTCGCGACTTCCGCACCCGAGGCTCCATCGGTTGCGGTCCTTCGACTGCGGATCCATCAACTGCGTCCATACCATCGTCGATCCTCCAAGCTTGCTCGTCTGCAACAACCATGTCGACTCGAGAGATCAACGAGCTCATTGAAGAACTCCAAGGTGAGGAGGCCGAATCAGCATACCGCACAAACGATCCCGAGCTCGATCTCCCACTCGAGGATAGTTTCGACTGCGGGATCTCCCTCAGCGACTTCGACGAGCCGAAACTCATATCGACAACTACGTCGACTCCGAGATCTGCACCAACAACAACCTCGACTTCGAGATTCATAACAACTTCGCCGACGCCGAGATGAGCATAGGCGATGAAGACATCGACAGCGAGATCCGTCCAGACGGACCACTCGATGGGCATATCGACTCCGACATGAGCCTCGATGAAGACGTCGAGTCCATGACGGGACTCGAAAACACATACACATACCCTCGGGTGATACCCCAGCAGGTCTACGTTGCCTTCGCCGCAAATCATCTGATGCTGCGGCCAGTCGCAGGCCTACAGAGTTCCCGTGCACGGTTACTATGCCGGATGGAGTCACAAATCTCACAATTACTGCTGAGATGGCAGCAAAAGCAGATAAAGTCATCAAGGAGTGCACAATGATGCCAGCAGACGCAACACGGGAGGAGATGTTGACCTTCCAGTACTTCAACTGGCAGGAATCACTTCGACTGCAGCAGATCAGAGCAACACTCGAAGAACGTAAAAAGCAAGCTAGCTTGTCGAGTGCGCGAAGAAGACAGCTCTCCCTGAGCTCCACCGGGCGAGCAGACACAAGACCCAGATCAAGGCTGTCACACCTCGCCATGAGAGGGCAGCACTCACCCGCAACCTAGGCAACTCTTTCATGACATACGACGAGGAGGGAGTGCCAGTACCCAAAACAGCTGCGGGTGCTCTTTTACCGCTGCAGCATACCTAGAGGCAATCAAGCCTCCAGCTGATGACCCCAATGCAAAACTACATCGCCAACAGATCAAATCACTCGCCTTAGCGGCGAAGGCCATACGCCAAATCCCAAAAACTCCAGGAGGGAGTCGAGATCGTGCCCTAGTTGACACGCGTCGTGAAGAGCATAATCGCAGTGGTCGCCGCCACCACTCGAAGGAAAGAAGCGGCTCACGTCGGCGCAGGTCCAGGAGCAGATCACGCAGATCTTACAGTAGCGACTCATACTCTGATCGAGAGCCTGAGCCACACGGAGCTCTGTGCTTCACTCGACGCGTCCGCGAGACACGGATGCCCAAAGGGTTCAAACTCACATCTGAACAGCCCAAGTACACGGGTCGACAGGAACCTTCAGGGTGGCTGGAAGACTACAGGCTGGCTGTCGCGTGCCAGCGAGGCACAAACATCACAGCCATGCAATACATACGACTCATGCTCGAAGGCACAGCCCGCGACTGGCTCAAGGCTCTACCTCCATCAACATACGACTCGTGGGATCACTTCCGCACAGACTTCATCAAAAACTTCGAGCCTCTATGTGAGCGCCCAAAAACGTTCGAGGAGCTGCGAGCTTGCGTTCAACGGTCAGACGAAACGTTGAGGTCATACATCAGACGATGGACTGAGATACGCAACTCAGTTGGAGTAATTTCAGAAGATATGGCCATGGATGCTTTCATCATGGGCCTCGCCAGGCGAGACTTCAAAGAAGCACTTGGTCGCCAAAAGCCAACCTCTGTGGCTAACCTCCTGAAGATCGCGACTGAGTGGGCAGACGGAGAAGACATGGCGCGCACCACACGCGGGTCCTCACCCCGTGACAATCATGAAAGCGGCAGTCGAAGCCGCAGAGACTCATACAGAGACGACCGAAGGCGCAAGCGTTCAAAACGTCACTACGACGACAGACCCGAATTCATGGCGGCTGGGTTCTCCACACCCCGCAATGACCAAGACAGAAGCGACCGACGGTCAGAAGATCGACGGGACAGTCGAGATGATCGCCGGGACAGTCGAGACCGCGGCCAACGCAGCGACAGCTACAAAGGAAAGACTGGCGCAAGTCGCGCTCCGGCGCACAATCCGAGCGATCATTCGAAGAAAAGATGGATGCTGATTGCAGATTCCACCTGTACAAGGGGGAAGACGGAAAATTGCGCTCCAATCACTCGATGAGAAACTGCAGAGAATTCGACCAACTAGCGTTGAATACGTACAACTCAGAAAGGCAACAGCCGCACACGCACCCGCACCTGCACCTGTGCCTCAGCCAAACAATGTGCCCGTCCTGATGGCACCACCTCCACCACCACAGCCTGCCGCAGGCGGAAATATCGCGGGTGCCATACAACAAGTACCTCGGGTGGACGAACCTCAGTACCCTCCGCCCCAAGGGCAGATGTACATGATACAGAAAGGTCGCCCTTCCAACAGGGAGCAAAAACTTCGCACTCGACAAGTAAACATGGCGGTCATGTCACCTCCTGCCGTAACTGAATTCTTGAAGGGATCCGAAACTGCAATAAGCTTCAGCAGAGAGGACCACCCACCATCGGTCGTTCGTCCAGGGCACTCTGCTCTGGTACTCGACGCACAAATTGGAGGCTACGCCATGTCCAAGGTCTTCATGGATGGTGGCAGCGGCATAAACATCATCTTCGCAGATACGCTCCGCAAAATGAACAGGTCAGTCGAAAACCTGCCAAGATCTTCAAATACCTTTCACGGTATCGTCCCAGGCAAAGCAATAAGCCCAGAAGGCACCATACAACTCGACGTAACGTTCGGGGACAAGAACCACTTCAGGACAGAGTCGATTGAGTTCGAAGTTGTCGACTGGAAGTCACAATACCATGCCATACTTGGACGCCCGACGTTCGCTCGATTCATGGCGGTCCACACTATGCATACCTCCAGCTGAAGATGCCTGGACCAAAAGGAGTAATCACAGTCAAGGGAAACTTCCAAAAGTCTGACTCTTGCGACCGAGAGTTTAGCAAAATCTCTGAGATGTTCGGCATGGAAGCAACACTCGCCGATCTAGCGGTCTCCAACGATCGAACACTTATGCCGGAGCACAAGAAGGTGGCAGTCGACAGAGCATTCAATGCCACCAATGACACAAGATCGCATCAGGTGCACCCGACTGACCCGACCAAGACAGTCAATGTCTCGTCGAGTCTGCCTATCGCATAGGAAAGCGCGCTCGTCGAATTCCTCCGTGAGAACTGGGATATATTTGCGTGGTGTCCAGCCGACATGCCAGGTATTCCCAGGGAATTCGCCGAGCACTCTCTCCAATTATTTCCAGATGCTAAACCAGTCAAGCAAACAATGCGCCGCATATCCGGCCCAAAAGAACCGCAGTCGAAGCCGAAGTCGACAGACTACTCGCAGCAGGTTTCATCAGAGAAATCAAGAAATCACAATGGGTGGCCAACCCCGTACTCGTAGAGAAGAAGCACACAGATATCCTTCGGATGTGCGTAGATTTCACAGCACTCAATAAATGCTGTCCAAAGGATCACTTTCCACTACCTCGAATCGACCAGATCGTCGACTCCACCGCCGGGTGCGCTCGCTTGTCCTTCCTGGATGCTTACTCGGGTTACCACCAGATAAGGATGAAGGAAGAGGATGAAGAGAAAACGGCGTTCATAACCCCACTCGGGGTCTACTGCTACACAACATGCCTTTGGGCTCAAGAACGCAGGCGCAACCTACCAGCGCATGATGCAAGACTGCCTCAAGAAGCAAATTGGGCGAAACGTCCAGGTCTACGTAGACGACATCGTCATCACAACAAGGGAGGAAAACACACTACTCGATGACTTGCGAGAGACGTTCGCAAACCTCAAACGCTTCCACATCAAGCTCAACCCGAAGAAGTGCACGTTCGGCGTGCCAGCCGGGCAGCTCCTGGGTATCTAGTCTCGGCTCGTGGAATCGAGGCGGACCCGGAGAAAATACAGGCCATCTTGACGATGCAAAGGCCTTCAAAGCTCCATGACGTGCAAAAGTTAGCGGGTCGAGTGGCAGCACTCAGTCGATTCATCAGCAAACTGGGCAAAAAGCACTCCCGTTCTATCGACTGATGAAGAAAGCAGACAAATTCGAGTGGACGCCAGAAGCCGAAGCAGCCTTCACGGACCTCAAGCGAGTCCTCACAAGCCCTCCAATCCTCGTCGCACCAAGGAACGCGAGCCACTATACCTATATGTCTCCGCAACTAACAGGGTGGTAAGCACCGTACTGGTAGTCGAACGCAGGGAGGAGGGACACGCCCAAAGCATACAACGCCCAGTCTATTACTTGAGTGAAGTGCTCTCCATATCAAAGCAGCGGTACCCGCACTATCAAAAGCTGGCCTACGCCGTGTTCATGTCCTCAAGGAAGCTGACGCACTACTTCGCAGAGCACCCGATCACTGTAATCAGCACCTCAGGGATCGGGACATCCTCACAAACCCCAACGCAACTGGGCGAGTCGCAAAATGGCTCATCGAGCTAGCCACGAGATATCAAGTATGATTACCCGAAGGCCATCAAAGCACAAGTCTTACCTGACTTCCATACCGAGTGGATTGAAGCTCAGTTGCCAGGAGCACCAGATGTGTCCAACTCATGGACTATGTACTTCGACGGCTCAAAGAAGAACGAAGGCGCAGGCGCAGGTGTCATCCTCATATCACCAAAAGGCGACAAGCTTCGCTATATCCTGCAGATGGGATTCGAGTTACCATCCAATAACGAAGCAGATACGAGGCCCTGATCCATGGCATGCGGATGGCCAAAGCCCTCGGGTGCACTCGACTGATGATCTATGGTGACTCGAACTTGTGGTGCAGCAAACAATGAAGGCCTGTGATGCAATCGCAGATAACATGATCGCCTACCGTGACCTGTACAACTAATGGAGGGCAGCTTCGAAGGCTGCGAGTTGCGGCACATAGGGCGTGAGAGCAATGAAGAAGCAGATAAGCTAGCCAACATTGGCGCGACCAAAGCACCAGTTCCACCTGGTGTCTTCCTCGAGCGCATCGAGCACAGGTCCATCAAGAAAAAGCGAACATCTCCTACATCAGCCGCACCAGCCAAGAGCAAAGCACCTAGCACAGAGGACCCGCCAGTCGAGGTACTCCTCATCGAGCCAACTTGGACTCAACCTTTCCTCGCATACATACTCCGCGGCGAGGTACCTGAAGACATAACAGAGTCAAGACGCGTCACTCGAATCTAAAGCATACACCGTCATCAACGGCGAACTATACAAGCGCAGTATCAGGTATGTTCCAACGATGCATAGCATTTGAAGATGGCCAGGCCATCCTTCGTGATATTCATGCAGGTACCTGCGGGCATCATGCCAGCAGTCGATCACTCGTAGCCAAAGCCTTTCGCGCAGGCTTCTACTGGCCCACAACACTCAAAGACGCGGAGGACATAGTCAAAAGGTGCATCGGCTGTCAAAAATTCGCCACAAAGCCGCACGCACCCGCATCGGCGTTGAAGACAATACCATTGGCCTGGCCCTTCGCCCAATGGGGGCTCGATATGGTCGGGCCACTCAAAAAATCCTCCCATGGAGGGCATACTCACCTTCTGGTGGCGGTCGACAAGTTCACCAAGTGGATTGAAGCAGTCCCTATCACAAGTTCGACTGCCACTACAGCAGTCAATTTCATAAAATCCATCATATACCGCTTTGGCGTGCCAAGCAGTATCATCACTGATAACGGTACAAACTTCACGGCTGAAGAGTTCCGAACTTTCTGCAAAGAGCAAGATATCACGCTCAACTATGCATCCGTGGCACACCCGCAGTCCAATGGCCAAGTCGAAAAAGCCAATGGACTCGTGACGAGCGGAATCAAGAAACGCCTCCTGGTGCCACTCAAAAGGGCCGCGGGTGCTTGGGTCGAAGAACTCCCATCTGTGCTATGGAGCCTACGCACAACTCCCAATGCCTCAACACAATTTACCCCATTTTTCATGGTCTACGGCGCAGAGGCAATCCTGCCATCAGACGTAAGATTCAATGCACCAAGAGTCGAAGCATACAACGAAGAAGATGCAGATGAAGCACTCGAAGATGCAGTCGACTTGCTCGAAGAAGCACGCAACACGGCGCTAGCACGCACAGCTGTCTATCAGCAAGACCTCCGCAACTATCACAGCCGTCGACTGCGTACCAGATCCTTCGAGGTTGGCGACCTGGTACTTCGACTGAAGCAAAAGAAGGTGCACAAACTTGCTTCTCCATGGGAAGGACCCTTCATCATCACCGAGGTCATTGGTGGTGGAGCATACAGACTGAAGCACGCGAAGACAGGCGAACTCTCGCATAATCCTTGGAACGTTGCGCAGCTGCGCCGTTTCTATGCTTAGATTGTTCAGTCGCATAATGTAATAGGCACATATGTCGGATGGCTGCAGGTTTCAGACGCGCTCTTTTCCTTACCAGGGTACCTACGGGACTGGAAGGTTTTTAATGAGGCGGCCTGCAGCTTAACATTCAAAAATGGAATATAATCAATGATTCCTCATATTTCTCCCTGCTTACTACTCGCATAACTTATTCGAACAAACTTAGCCTCACCTGAATACTCAGGGGCTGCGCTGTTTCAAAGCACGAGCTTTTGCTCCTTCAAACATAATACTCCAGCTGCACTCGAATACTCGGGGGCTGAGTCATAAAAATCATATATAAACGAAAAAGTTGCTCAAAATCATGAGTTGCAGCTTCAAACATCGTAAAAATTCACAGCCTTACTCGAGCACTCGGGGGCTGTGCAATTTATGTTCCGTACTCTGTGTTTTTCATAAACCCCACTCGATACACTCAGGGGCTCCGCACATACACATAAAACAAAATATATACAAGTGGCAAAATTACACTCGGGGGCTGACCCCTATACATAAAACCTTAATCTACAGGTTCATCCTTTGGCTGGGTCCACTTCTCCTCTTCCTTTAGCACATGATGGATTAGGACCTGTGGCACCCCTCCCTGGCCCATCTCGCCAGAGAGGCGGTCGCCCCGTGCGCCAGCCCAAGATATCTGGCCGCACGTCACGACAGTGCAACATAATGGAAATCATTACACAATCAGGCACAAGAAGTGCTACAAATGGTTTACAAGGCCATTAAGTCATGACAAATTATCAAGCCAAGCATGGCTTACGACAGAGTTTAACTGGCAGCGGAAGACGACTAAGGCAACGGCTTGGAGCGGCTCCACTCCACAGGTATCTGGCTGGGCTACTGATCGTAGCACGCTCCTGCTCCATCTCCTCGCTAAGGTAGAAGATGAATCCTCGCCAAAACCTGGCCACAATCACAAGACCCGTGAGTACATTTGTATGCACTCAGCAAAAATTGCCACTCACTACAAACAATCCAACAATCATGCAACAAGATATACATTGGAAATAAAATCCTACAACATGGCAAGGTGTACACTAGATACATGACATAAAAGTAACATGGCATTGACAACTAAACATGTCATAAGCAAGCAACGAGGGTATCACCAGTACAGAGTCCAAGCCAGGTGGGGTTGGATCGTGCACCGACAATCATATAGAGAGACTACCTGTGACGAGTAAACGAGTGTACCAGTTGGTACCAAATAATACACAACAACACCTGTGATCACTGCTAGGCCCACTGGCCTCATCTTTCTATTCTGGGCATGCACGGTTGATGTTGGCTCAGGCCTAACTCTAGGCTCCCAACGATCACACCGCCACCCCATATCACGGGTTACCATCGACATCTCAAGGCAACATTCCCTGCATCATCTTATTTGTTCATTTAGTGAAATCAGGTCGTTCATTAATTCTTTCAAACAGATCTTAGTTTAACCTCCTGACACGACAAAGACACACAGTGTGACAGACACTGAACTGTTGTTCCATATCCCAGGAACGAGGCTAGCTTGCTAGGTTGCGTCTCTCGAGAGTTTGCGTTACCACCTATCAGAATGCACCCTACTCAGCCGACGCTCCAGGTTTCTCACGCCCAAAGTCGTACTAAGCAAAAATACATTCACATGACGGTCCACTTGCAAAGACACTCTCCTGCACCACCCTATGCGCGTGGCACAACGGGCAAGCAAATTCGGCACATCCCCCGGCGCTACCGGGTATGCCTAGCTCCGGACTCCCTACCACAGTCGAACCCGTGCCTGTCGACCACTACCCTCGGACAGCACAACCGAACGACTGCGCCCAATGGATGGCACAAAAGGGGCTCAACAACCTACTAGGTCACGGTCCTCCATGAAATGACGATGGTTCTGCTTTCAAAGTTTAGATTAGTGGCACCATGGACTGACCCTATCGTTGTTTGGAGGGGTGTTTCATTTAATCAAGTTTCATCAATCACAAGTCCAAATAACAGAGGATTAGTCCAACACAACAACCACAATAACACAATAATACATCATCAAACGACAAAACATTAGCAACACAATATTTCAAGAAATAGTAGTATCCATGTCCAAACTTAGCAAAATAAAAAGAACATCAACCGGAAGACTACGGCGGCGATTCCGCCGACCAGCGCCTTCTCGTTCGACAAGGAAAAGGAAACGTCAACCGGAAGACTACGGCGGCGATTCTGCCGACCAGCGCCTTCTCGTTCGACAAGGAAAAGGAAACGTCAACCGGAAGACTACGGCGGCGATTTCGCCGACCAGCGCCATCACAGATCAACTTTAATATTTTAGTGAGACGGCGGCGGTTCCCCCAGTCCATTGTATCAAGAATGGTGTGTGTTTGATAAATATTAACAATACATAATATAACCAAGCAAGTACGATAAATAAATATGCAACATGGCAGGAGCAATATTACAAGTTTCTTACTGCACAAGAACAACAAACAGACATGCATAAATATAACAGTAGACAGACAAAAACATAATCACCCGGCATGGTAATAAGCAAACAAACAAACAAACACTGCTGGGTTGCTCATAGCAAGGGGTTAGCTTGCCTTCGAAGACGGGGATCCACCGGGTTTGGGAAGGTCGGGATGATTCCGCGGCGTAGGGCAGCGATAGCCCCGTTCCACTGACTCCGGAATGCACGTACAAAAGGGCACCCCATAGAACCATTTTGGAACAAGATGGAATCAGTACCACCGGAAAGAGCTCATCGAGACGAAGATTTAGAAATTTGAATCACTCCAATCGGAGCTACGGTTTAAAAGTTTTGAACGTTTGAAAATTGGTCCAGCAGAAGAAGAAAAATAATCCGCGGGAAAAAACGGACGGGCCGCTACTAGGCCACGGCCGCACTGCGCGCTGCGCTGGGCTGGGCCGAAAAAATGGTTCGCTGGAGAGAAAAAAAAGAGAGGGGATCGGGCTGCTGCGCTGCCGCTGGGCTGGGCTGCTTCTGCTGCTGGCCCACTGGGCCAGGAAACGGTTTGTAACGGAAAAAAAGAGGAACGGGCAAGGAACGGATCGATCTCCATCGTCTTCCACCTCTGGCTCCCGCACGGGAGGGCGCCGTGGTCGCCGGAGCGGGCGGATCGGCGCGCCGGCCGGCCAGCCGACGGCAAGGATGGAGTGGAGGCGGTGGGGGCCGCGGCCAGGGGAGAGGCTCGAGGACGGGAACGGGTCGTCGTTCTCCTCCGCGCGGGCACGCACGGGAGCGCACGGGGAGGCGCCGGCCGGCTGTGGCAGAGGGATCAGCGGCTAGCCGACGATGGCGGCGACGCCGTGGGACAGCGCCACGCCCGGGAGGCGTCCAGGGCGGCAGGGGGAGCTCGGCCATGATGAGCACGAGCTCGGTGAGCTCGGTAATGGCGGCAACGATTTTGGGGAGAGATTTTTTTGGGTTTTCTTCTCACGTTCCTGCACCGAACGAGGAGGCAGGGAAGAGGGAATGGGTGCAGCAGCTAGGGAAAGGGCTTGGGGGTCTCCTTATGTAGCTAGAGGGAGAGGGAGCACCGACGGTCACCGGTGCACCAACTTTGCTCCAACAATTTAATGGAGGGGATAGGGATGAGGGAAGGATGGGGCTGTTGTGCTGGCGGCACAGTGAAGCACGAGGTGCACTGCAGCAGAAGGATCAGGCACCGTCCACAGCAGTAAGCGGGAATTAGGTCTTGCCTAAGCGCGCGTCCCGGACGTCCAGAGCGCG
Organism: Poa pratensis; assembly: GCA_947311845.1. Classification (NCBI taxonomy): domain Eukaryota; kingdom Viridiplantae; phylum Streptophyta; class Magnoliopsida; order Poales; family Poaceae; genus Poa; species Poa pratensis. Next base: position 34,523,148 of record CAMZMU010000061.1, on the reverse strand, counting down.
ACACAGGTGACATCGTCGCGTTCCCGATGACTCGAAGCTCCAAATGGAAAATGGTCTCCACCACTGGGTTTGTAACGACGAGAACAACACAACCAAACAAGAATCCCTCAAGGATTCCAAAGTTTGCAGATTAGATTTTCCAGAAAACCAAAAGCACCGAAGGTGCTCGATGAAATGACAGGGGCCTTGCACATCTCGGAAAAATCCCAAAAAATTACCACTGAGTATTTGTGGCATAGGGAGGGTGTCTATGGAGTTTGAGCTCAATTGGACATGGGTAAATTGGGTTTTGGCAAGATGTCCAAAAATTGGCATATCGGCATGGTCATGGCAAAGTGATTTTTCACACTTCACCTTGGGGCGATCTTCTGGATATGTGTGTCTATGGACCATGTGGTCAATGTGACCAAGTCTCATGGTCATCGGATTTGTCTAGGTATAGGTTTGTTTGAAGATTTCAAAAAGGCATGAAAATGGCCTTACAAGGGAAGTAGGTCAAAAGTTGCTCAAATGGGTTTGGCTCCAAAATATGAAGGGTAGGGAATGTAAAAATATTCATCCCTGAATTTAGCAGAATTTATGGAGGTGCCTAGCTTGACTCAAACATTTCTGGATCAGAAATGGCATTTTGGAAAATAGTGCCCAACTTGGAAATATTGCATTGAAGCATGTAATATTTTTGCATGGATTGTCTTTATATGGATAGGGGAGTCCTCTGGTATTTTTAGTGGAATTTTTCTGGCTATGGAAATAGGCTTTCCTTTGGTAGGTGGAGAAAAGGGTTTAAAAGTTCGATAATTAGGGCAAGGGTTTTCGAGGGAAAACCTAAGCATCAAAATTATTACGGGTGTTGGAGTGGTCCGTGGATCACTGAGAAATTCTTGAGGGAGAAATTCCCAAGTCAATTCATCCTCAAAGTTTTGAAGAAATATTTAGGATAAGAAGAAAAAGTTTTTCAGGTGTCAGAAAACACCACTAAAATTAGGTTTAAATTTTCGGGGTGTTACAGGACCAATGCGTCCACCCGTGTCTCCCGGTAGTACTCCTCCATTTGCACAGGACCACCACCTGGTACGGGTGCAGGCCCCATCACAATCTTTTTCAAATCAAGGTGCGGAAAGTGCGACCGCACAAAGGCAAGAGCAACGTTAGCCCCGCTAATCAGTTGCTCGCGTACAAATTTCTTGATCGCCTTGCCCTGTCGAAATTTCTTCAGCAATGCAGCGAGGCCTTGTGGTTGCTCATTCAAAGGAAACAAAGCTTCGTGGACTCGAAACAAAGCTAACCTGCAGCTCTCCAGTCGAATGGCAGTTCGCCACGCACGATCCAGAAGCTTTACCAAAATGGCACTCCTCGCCCTGTCTGACCAAAAGGGGTGGGCAGCGTATTCCGCGCTACTCGCTTGACCATCGAGTCGGTCCTGTAACCGTGCCTCCTCCTTCGACTGGTCAAAACAAACACCTATGGATAAAAAATAATACAAGAATGTTGGCGCTGTGCTGGCGCTTGACGTTGAAGATGCGGCGAAACAGCCCGAAGTGGGGCGCAACGCCCAAGAAGCATTCGCAAAGAATGAAGAAACACGCAATGTGCAAAAGCCCATTGGACGTAAAATCATGCAATTGCACTCCATAAACGTGCATCAGTGCACGAAGAAAGTTATGAACAGGGAAGGAGAATCCCATGTTCACAAAATCCACAAAACAAACCCGCTCATTGGGGCCTGGGCACGGGATTACCTCGGCGCCGGGGATGCGAACCTGCGAGGTGTCCGCAGGAATCAGCCCGTCGTCCCGCAGGCCGATGAGCATCCTCTTGCTGCAGGTGGTCTTGGTCCACGAGCCTTTGTCCCTCTTCAAACCGCTGGCAGCGGCTCCAGCGGCGCTGTCTGCCGACGCGTTCGCGGCGCTCCTGCCCTTCCGGGTCGCAGGCTTCGTCATCGCGATGGTGGGTGGCAAAGGCTTGAGTGTTGGGCTATGGCGATGCGCTAGGAGGAAGAAGAAGCAGCGGCGGCGGAGAACAAATGGCAAGTAAAAGTGTTATTTACTCCGCCGCAGCCTTTTAACCTCAACGCAAAAGAATCTGCACCGTTGATGCGAGATCGTGGGCAAAGTAGCAAATCCAGCCGTACACGTGGCAGCCGTGGAGAGCAACCGTCGCCGGCCACTCCGCCCACCACGCACGGGAATCTAGGAACCGTCATCATAGTCCTGGAGAAATCGTGCCTGAACGGTCAAATCCAGTCCAAACGGCTGCATCGTGGGCCCACAGACGTGTCACGTCCCATCTATCAAAGTATAACGCACGCCACCGCATGTCAGGCAGCGTAGTCGCCACAAACGTCATCCCTGATGTCATTGCAAGCGCCCTATTCAGAAAAGCATTCGAGTTCGCCAGACGCAGATTGATCAATCGACTGCCTTGCTTGGTTCGGGTGTGAAAGAGCAATATTAAGGAACATTTGGTCACTCGACCGTTCCTTCGACTAAGGAATATTACTCCCATCGGGAGCGTATCAAAAAAAATCTTCGACCAAAGCGTATAGGGATAAAAAGATTTGAGATTATCCTCCATTGCAAAGCAATAAAGCACAATCTCGGGGGCTACTCCCATCGGGAGCGCTGCCACGCACCCGATAGAATAATGACAGTGTATCAGCCAACAAAAGATTCGACTCGGTTCGTATGCAAAGTTTAAATGCAAAACCATACTCGAAAATTTCCCGAGTTGCGTCCGCCGCAAATGATCTCGGATGCTGCATGCGTAGTGCAAAGGTAAGACCCGCCGAACTTTCGAGCTGGGCTAAGGACCGTTCCAGCAACGTTAATCCTTAAAACTTTCCGTGTCAGCAGACATGATGAAAAATCCCGACGGACGCGTTGGGTAAATTTCAAAGTTATGCTGCAGATCGATTCAGTAAGACCTCCGCGGCCTAGTCGAGTCTGACCAGTTTGTTCCAGATTCGAGTCCGGGGACTCGAGTTTGATTGAAAGCTAGTAAGGTTTTACCCGAATGTGTAGTTAACCGGTCCCGATCCGTGGAGTGTACCGGGCCTACTAAGCTATTATCCCTTGATTATCATAAGCAAAAGCCAAAGTCGATGCAATACTCGACATAGCCAACATGTGCTATTCATATAGGAATTCCAATTATAACATACCGGTACAAAGCATATGACGTGCACTTACGAATGAGTCCATGCCCGATTTTTCGAGTCAGACAAGTACTCGGGGGCTACTGACAAGGATATACATCTCGGGTACCCTACCATAAGGGTACCTGGTGCACGTGTCGACTAAGGCCCAATTATAGAAAGCCTACGTGAAGCCTATGACGGAAGGCCCAACAAGATGGAGTACCCTCCAAGATTAGGCATAGGCATAGTCGGTTTATATTTTCCTTACATGTAAACAGGGTCGGTTACGGACTCCCGAGACCCAGCCTCTTATATAAAGGCTGGGAGAGCCGCCGATCCTGGGCAAGCCATACTCGAACCACCACAAGCCCTAGCGAGATCGACATCTCGCCGGAGCTTCCCTGTAATCGCATAATCCCACACAATCAATACCAGACAAGCAGGAAGTAGGGTCTTTACCTCCGCCCGAGGGGCCTGAACCTGGGTAAATCTTTGCCTCTGCTTGTCAGCCGACGAAACTACCCGTACTACCACGTTCTCTCCCCATAATCTCAACCCTAGGTCCTAACCATGGGATTTGATGAGTTAACCCCTCGTCAATATCATTTTGGGATCCCGCCATGCAGGAAAAGAGTGTCAAATCTAGAGATCATGTGACACCATATCTTTAAGTATGAATATGCACTCACCAACATGCTCTGCATTTCCCCTGCCAAGCATAATTCATTATGCCCAATGCATGCATCCTAGCATCTCATAAACCCTTTTCCATTTCCAATACCCATGAATTGGGTTGTGTCAGCAACATTTGGTTTGTCTCAAAAGTTCAGGACCGAATATGACCACACTGCTTTGCAAAACCTATACATAGCTTCAAAGCATGTGGAGTAGCTCATGCGAATATACTCATCAACGAGATCAACAACAACTTCATATGCAAGCATCTGAATAGAAGCAATCCATTGAATGGAAGAGAAGTCAAACTTACTAGTGGCATTTTTCTTCAATTTGAAATAGTCATCATGGTCCCTCACTCCCTCGCATGACGACATGGCTAGACATCTGTAAGCATCGTTGAAACTTATCAGCTGGATAAGTTTACCTGTTTAGTTTGAAGTAGTAACTGTAGAGAAAAATAAGACCAACGACCCTGTTACGATCAATCACCTCATGTCTTGGTATCGCCCCTTGAAAATCGGCAATGGATTCATTTGCTCTTCATGGAGGATGAAAGTCGCGGCCATCAAAATATCATCGTCGTCGGACGAATCATCAGATGTTGTATCCATGGATTTATTGTAGAAAAACTTGTCGCGGCTACCCACCATGATCACCAACGACATAATGCAACAACAATCACATAAATGTCCACAACTTGTCGTGAAAGAGAGTTTGAGACAAAAACCAACCGATGGAGAAAATAGGGGCGCCCGTGGAACTTGCCCTTATCTTTTCTCGCGTGGACGCTGCAAAAATACATATATCGGTTTTGTAGAAGGTGGCAGCAGGTGCAGACCGACCAGGTTGCACACTTGCCCTTGACAGCAAACGATGCATTTGTTGCCGTCCTGTGGAGCACGATGGTGATCAACATAGGTTAGGGCGTTAGGGGCGTGTTTGGTTGCCCACGGTCCATAGAAACGTGACGTTTCTCCTCTATGTCGGCGTGTTTGCTTTCCTGACCCGTTCTGCGTGCCTGCACGAGTACGAACCTTAAAGCACCCAGGACCAGACCCGATAAGAACGCTCGATTCTCTTTTCCAGCGAGCTCGGAGTAAGCAAGATGCTTTGTTTCGGTTACCTCCCTTAGACTCCTCCCTCATCCACTTAGTGCCTCTATAATCTGCCAAAATATTGCTCGAATCAAAATAAAGTGTACATGAAAAATGTGCGCGCCGACGAGTAGGTTCCATTTTTGTGCTCAGTTTCGAGTTTTGTCGATTGTAGCTTCTCAAATCTGCACCGATGTTTGCCCTTTTTTTGAATGAATTTTGTCAAATTCATCGCACTCGGTCGACCGTTTGAGATATCCTTTGAGGGGTAGCTTCATTTCAACGTTCCGCATAACTTTCATGTTGCAAGATTTCTGATTCGGTGGTCGTATACGAGCAGATCTTGTGCTATATGTATGCACGTATTTAGACTGCAGGTAACATTATGTTTTTCAACCTCTCACACCGCCGCTCGCCGCTGCTGCTACTAGGTGTGCTTGGTGTAGGTGTTCTTAAGCTACTCAACATCTTCTTTGCTTAGCCGACGTTGCTCGTAGCCATGGAATTCGTCGTCGCCACAGGGGTATTAGGCCGCGCTTGGTGTACGTGCACCGCTGCTGTCCCGACGTCGCCATCCCGACACTGCTGTTGCGCCACGCCATTGTCCTGCTCACCGCCGTTCATGGTGTTGTGATGATATGAGGTAAGTCTACCACATGGAACGAGGTAAGAGTACACGAAACACAGATTGAATACCAAACGCTGTGCTCAAAAATCTTGCATACAACCGAACGGGCATGCCTAGAACATTGTTGGCAACCAAACTACATGCACAACATGGCTTAATTCGCGTTTTTTTTAGAGCCAGACCCTAGGGAGACACGGATGCAAAGTGCGCAAAATCCATGCGAGCAACAAAAGGCCCTCGGTGTTATGGCAGAAAAAAAAGTGCGGCGTTCCAGCCTCAGAGCACACCTAGTGGGCTAAACTGGGCGAGTGGGCTTACAAAGGATCTGCAAGATGTTTAGTCACGCTTGGGCTGCTAATCCACTCGGCCCAGTTTTTTCTTCCGATGTTCCGCGCGCAGGAGTTTGTTGCCCTTGGGCGGGAAACCAATTTGCTGGTGCCGTGTTGCTTCGGACTTCTAAAGAATGCAATTTTGAGGATGAGTCCAATAATATCAATTGTGTGTAAAAGACAACAAAATTTATACAAAAACTGGTTAGAAAACACAACATTACAGTTTCACCGTAACACCAAACAAAACCGCACACAACGAAGTAATTCAATCGATCGTTGCACTTTCACTAAATCTTAGCTACACAAAGTTGACATTTTGTTTCAAGTTTCAACAATATACATAGCGTGATACAGTTTTCAGTACCCTTTATCCCGGGCCTTATTTCTTTTTACCCAACTAGTTAAGCAAAATTCGGTCTGGGTCCTTTTGTGGCAACAGAAAGGGAAAAGAAAATGTCGCTGGTAGATTTTCCAGGCATCGTGCTCCGCAGGTGCAACTCGAGAAAGGCAAAAACCCGCCGTCCCCAACCCCCCCGCTCTGACAGACTTCGCTTTTCCGTACTCCCGATTCCTCACACCCATGGCCTCCTCCGCTCCCACCCCCCAACCCCGCGCCGCCTAGCCCAGTCCACTAGCCTAGGGTTTCGGGTTCCGAGATCGAAGCCGCCGCCGCCGCCGCAATGCCTGGCTCGCCGGAGCAGGTCGCGAGCGAGGTCGGCAAGCGCCTCGCGCAGCCGCGCCTCGGCAAGGACGCCCTCGTCAAGCTCCTCAAGGTGACCGCACCCCGTCCCGCCCGGTCCTCCCTCGTCGGATCTAAACCTGCTCGCTTCCATTTCGTATGAAACGCTGCGCTCCGTTTGGGGTTTTGAATTGATTCGCGGGGGTACTGCTGATTGTAGTGGTGTTTTGGTGGCTGTACTGTTACTTGCTACTAAATCAGCGGTGGTGTTCATGAGTCGGCTCGAACCGCTATAGGGCTAGGAGGGGGCGTTGGTACTGACGGCTTGGTGAACTCGAGCACCATGTAGCAATTTGTACTGATTTCCCCCTCGCACCCATGTGATGCTGAAGAGGTTATGTATTCACTACGCTTATGTTTGGCAGTTAGAGTGAATCTGGATTTTGAGCTAGATGCGCTGGTTTGGGGTGTTAACTGTCTAGTGTCAGCTGAGTATCTATCATGTTTATGGTGACTAAAACGTTTTTCCCTTCTGTTGAAATGAAGTTCCACTAGTTCAGAACATTTGTTTCCCTGCCAATTGCGAGCAGTCATAAGGCCTTCAGTTAATTCTCACATGGTTATACCTCATTGGCTTAAACAAATTTGTGAATACCTGTTTCAAGTTTGCCTACTTTCTGAATTGCTAATTTGAAGGAATTTACTAGTAATGGTGATCTATGGATAAGGAACAAAGGAGATTTTACTTTTGAGGCTTGAACCTGTTCATTAGCTTAAACAGCCAGTAACATTGAGAATTTATCTATTTTACATGATAAACAGGTTAATTGGAGATCAAGTGGATTAGTTTAGGGCCAATTGTCTTTTAACTTTTATGGAAAATATAATTTTCATCTGGTTCTACTGTACCTATATTTTATTCAGCGTCTGGGGAGTTTATAGCATAGACTTTGTACAAACACCTTGTTGAATCTCTGCTTGAACTGTTCCTTACGCTCATCAGGAATTTCATATTTTTGTTTAATGCATGTATACTATGACAAACATCCCAACAGTTAAAATCTGAACCTAGTTAGAGGCAGGCTAGCGATGACTGTGTAAACACCCGTGTCCAACTAACCGTAATGATCAAAAGGAAAAAAATATAGTACTAATTGTAATTGGTACTCTGCACTCTGAAACTTAATTTTTTCCTTAATTGGTTGTTTTTTAACATTTATTTTCTCTGAACACATTTGAATTTTCTACTTCCATAACATGCTTTTGTTATTAATTGCAGCAAGCTGAAAGTGCTTTATCAGAGTTGAGTCAGTCCTCCTCTTTGCATGATGCTCTACGTCCTTTGAGCAAATCACTGGTCCAGACCACTTTACTTAACCATAAGGACAAGGATGTTAGACTTCTTGTTGCTGTCTGCTTTATTGAAGTTATGCGAATCCTTGCACCTGATCCACCTTTTACTGACGAAATATTTAAGGTATTTAGCGCTGAAGTCTTTCAAATGCTTGGGTCTTGGTGACTTGCTGGACCATTTCCATGATTACCTAATAGTCATATTTTCAAGTTATTTCTGTAACATTATGCACTCTCGACTTATGAGTTACTTAATGACAAAGCCCAATTTGAATAAGGACCAGTCTTATAACACTATGTCAACTGATTTATCTCAGGAAATATTTAGGCTTTTCATCAGCGAGTTCGCAGGGCTTGCTGACAGTGGCAGTCCATATCTTACAAGAAGGATGAAAATTTTGGAAAATGTTGCTGCGCTTAGATGCTCTGTAATTATGGTCGATACTGGCTGTCAGGACTTGGTTCTTGATATGGCTAAAATTTTCTTCTCGGCAGCGAAGTAAGACTAAATCTAATGCTCTTGTTGTTATACACCTATATTTTGTTACAACCAAGAACCAAGCTTAAAATCTGATGCTCATCTCATCATCTGTCAAGACCTATCTTTCAATTGTAAATACATTTATTTTGCTCATAGTGACATTTATTTTAAAAACATGAGTATATTTTTTCACTAATGTCCTAGCAATTTTTTTTTAATATCTTCGCATTTATCTGTGGAGATTTTGGAATTCTGAAATCATCAGGACCTCCTATACCGTGTACCAAAAATTGTGAATATGCAGTACTATCTTTGTTCTTCTATTGACATGGCCATTCATGTGTTTTTATTACTTATGAGAAAAGCTGCGAACTCTCAAATCATCAGGTTTCTTGTGCTGTGTATCACAGTGTCAGTGTGCACTATCATGCTTGCTGTATCACTTTTGAATTCTTAATGAGCTGATCAGTTTGCTCCAAGGTGCTAATTCATGCATGTATAGTTGCTCCAGTGAACTCAACTAACTAACTAACTAATAAGCAAAGGCCAAGTTGAGAGAACTCATGTCTGAGTTCTGGCAAGCCTGAACTTTCTTCACAAAGAAAACTTGGCTGGAGCTTGCTTTGGAGGGAATCACCACATCTTGGATAGCACCAGCAACCGTACCCTTGGTGGCGCTCAGCATCATGGCCAAACCTTGTCATCCAAGACCCATTGCCTCCTCCTCCTACAGGGTTGTGGTGACTGACGAGGAACGGAAACCCTAAGCTCCACTTGCATGACATATAGTGCTGGACTGCTCGTCCTGGCCTCACGGGCCAACATTTAAGATGTATCAGCCATGTCCAGTCGGTTCCAATTGAGACTTAAGCAACAGCCTAAGCATGGAACAAGAACCACTGGGTTCGTTGTAACCATTGGTTCACTGGTTTTCTTTTGGTTCATACGGTCCAACAACATGGACGTTGAAGCAAGCCGAGCCGGTGTAGCCTCTGTTTATGCATTTTTCCTGCTCAACCGGTGGTCCATTATGGTTTAAATAACTATGATCTGAATTCTGACATGTTCATGTTCATAATCGTCTGCCGTGTATTATTGTCTGATTCTGGGAATTTATATTGTCTAACTTCTTCATCGTGGAACTCTTTACAGGCAAGGTCTTCAGCAATGTGTTCACCAGGCTATGCTGTCGATAATGACGCAAATATTGAATGAAAAAGTTACTCAAGCTCTTCTGGATGTGATTTTTCGCAATTTAGTAAAAGAGGACAAGGTGCATTGTTTACTGTCCATTTAATACTTACTGTAGGTTGAGGTTGCTGTAGGAGTAATGTTTCATTACAATATGAATATGTTTTTCTCTGCGTGAATAACTTGCATATTTGGACACCTGCATTACCTGTTCATTGGTCCAAGCTAACGGTTGTTTGCTTCTTGTTGCCTGTGCAGGGAGGAGCCCACAAGCTTGCTGTTGACATCATTCAAAACTGTGCGGAGAAATTGGAACACATTGTTCGAGTTTTTTTGTCATCGTGCATTTTCAACAAGGATGCACCGGTCAATGAACACAGGAAACTGCATCATAGAATTATCCTGGAAATATTCCAGTGTGCACCCCAGATGCTTTTTGCTGTTATTCCAAGCTTAACACATGAGCTCCTGGTATGTCACTCTATTGACTCTGTTACACCATTATGTTTGCATTGATTCTCCCTGAACTTGTACCATCTACCTTCTTAGAGTGACCAGGTTGATATCCGACTGGAGGCAGTGCACCTGATTGGGAGGCTTCTTGTCTTCTCTAATCTTCGCTTTGGTCAAGAAAACCAGTTAGTATTTATGGAATTCTTAAAGAGATTCTCTGACAAATCTGCAGAAGTAAGAATTGCTGCAATTGATGCAGCAAAAATGTGCTACATTGCTGCATCATCTGGAAATATAGCACAGGATATTCTTAGTAAGACATGAAGTTGTATTTTGTCATCATTATGTTACATTATTATGGTGTAAGCATCCCTTTAATGTGGACTTTTGTTCCGTTTGGCAGAATCTCTTGAAGGAAGGTTATTGGATTTTGATGACAAAGTGAGGATCCGAGCTGTTTATGCAGTCTGTGATTTAGCCAAATCAAATCTAAGCTCATTTCCTTCTGAGTTGATATTACGAGCAGCAGAGAGGCTACGCGACAAAAAGGTAGCATACATTATTGATATTTTTCGCCGCAGTTTCTCTATTGTGCCTCACTGAAACATTTTTCAGATATCTGTGAGAAAGAATGTAATGATTAAGTTGCTGGACATGTATCGAGATTACTGTGAGAAATGCTCTAAAGGAACTGCGACAATTAACACTCACTATGAACAAATCCAGCTAAACTTATTGTTCTCTGTTTTGACAAAGATTGTGGATCCTTCAGGTTTGTTCTTTTTTTCCTTTTGTATATTTGATTATGCCTATGGTGTTGAGTTCTGACTTCTTTATTCTGGCAGTCCACAGCATATGGGACTTATATTTGCTGAAGAAATCTTTCCATCACTGCTTTCTCCAAAAGAAAGAGCAAGGCATTGGGTTGAATTTTTTTCTTATTTCAAATCGCACCATGCTAAGGCTTTGCGCACCATCTTTTCTCAGAAAAGAAGGTAAACACTTGTACATACAAGGATGAAATACCTGTTTCAAGCATATTTCATATTAAAAAGTTTACCTTTAGGTTGCAACTGGAGATGCAAGCATATTTATCACTTCGAGCAAAGAAGGTTTGTAAAATCATCAATAATTACAGTACATTCAGTGACCCTTTTCTCAAATTGAATCTTGCATTTGTTGCAGGAGGAGCCTTCAGATGAAATAGAGAAGAAAATTTGTGGGTCATTTAGGAAGATGTCGTCTTTCTTTGCAGATATCACTAAAGTTGAAGAGTGCTTTGAGAATTTGCACCAGATGAAAGACAATAACATATTTAAGGATTTGACAGAACTAATTAAAGACGGGACTACTTTTGCAACAGTTCGATCGATCAGAGTAATACTCGTTTGGTTCTTCTAACTGATGACACTATAAATTGTTTGGTTTCTCCTGGTTTTGTTTGCTCAACTATAAACTTATCAAGGAGGGTGTGGTCTGTACTTTCTAAAATTAGCTTTAATATTCATTAGTTTCTTTTTCATAGCATCCTTAAGTCATATTGCATGATCCAACTTACTCAGAAGTCATCAGTGGTGGCAATATCCCATGCACATTGTTTTTCATGAAAACATGTGCATGCTCTCCAGTTTTAGCAATAGATGAGTTAAATTATTGTCATGAAATTCAGAAAAATTGAGTTAGTCTATTTTTATGGGAACGTACAGGAGGGTCTTACTGATAGTTTAATATAATTCCGAGGTTAAGAGAAAAGTAAAATAAAATATCCAAAGGATAGAAAATACAAGGGGTGGTCCTAAAGGGGAACCACCCAAAAAGACAAGGTAGAACATATTTAGTGCTCATAAAAAAAACTGGGTGAATTCATCTAGCTTTGTTTTCCTTGCCTTTTCACTGGGATCTGCATTGTTTTGTTTCGCATCATGAGTTCAAATTTGAACTTGAAAGTTTTCATTACGGATACAATTGGCTCTTCCCTTTAAGCTTAAAACTAATAGGCATAGGGCTAGTTGACTTCAGTTTTCACTTTCGACAACAGTTTCAATTCCTGCCATTTTTGTCAGCAAACTGCATAATGCCGGACTTCCATGTTCTGTTAAGGCATTAAGCTATTGACTGTGAATCTCGTTGAGCCATAAAATGGTCTGAGTTTACAAACTAGCGCATGTACACTGTTACCTGTTATGTTGACTGTTCTTTTTTTCTCTACTTGGTATTATTATGCGCAAGAGTATTTAAGACTTGTATCATAGAAGGTCCAGAAATCTAATGTCTACGTTTATATCTGACTTCATGCTTGAATGACTACAGGATTCATTTCTCAAGAGAATTGGTAGCAAACACCCAATTTACAACTTCTGCAAAGAACTGTCTATAAAAATCTCACACTCACTATTTAATTGGGAGATGATCTCTACCATTTTGGAGGCCCTTCTCTCCTGCAGAAATGAATCAATTCATTTTGCAGAGTCTGCATGTGATCTTCTATTGGTAAGTACTCCCTCCGTCCTATAATATAAGATGTTATTACTACGGAGTAGCTAATAGTTAGCGAGCTACTTGTTTCATTATAGGATCATGAACTGCCCTTTGCTGCAAGCATGCAGCCTTTTATTGCTTACTTCCTTTTCACTTCTCACCCTTGATCGATTTTTTCGTCCTTAACCTCGCGTCTCCTTTTAAAGCATGCATATTCTCTGAGGGTCATATTCTATGCTTCTGACTCAAAGCGTAATCATGCAGCTAGTTGCAATGGTGTTTCCATCATTATTCCGTGGCTCAGAGGAGTACTTGCTAAAGTTGTTCTCGGAAGAATCAGTCCTGATAAATGAGAAGACTCTCCAAATGTTGGCATATTTGGCAAAATCAGTGTTTCATTTATCTGTTAATTTCAGGTAAAAACAAATTGCAGTTGCATTGGAACTTGGATTGTGTTGATCTCTTTATTTGTTGTTAATTCCTGTGTGCATGGTTCATGCTTGACATAGCCATTTTGTAAGTTTTAAATTGTTATTCTTGTAGCCGTTTGCCCTTTTTTCTCGAGACTTTGTATTAGTTCACTAAAAACGGGAGAAAAACCACCTTACCAATATATAAGATAAATGGACGGTAATGTAAAGAAAATTCAGTGATAAGAAAAAAGTCAGTACCTTCTGTATTTAAAAGTTGCAAGTGCAGCAGTTATCTCTTTATTTTTCAGCTAAATATTTTACTAATAGTAAGTTTGTCTTTTTTCTACAGTAGTGATGTCTACCTGTTACTGGAGCAAAAGTGTATTGACGGAACACGTGCCGAATCGAAGTATGCCATATCTGCAATTGCTTCACTGATACAGTCCCCAGATGACAAGAAATTTTCCAAATTATGCAAAGTAGGCACTACTGAGTTTATTGACTCGGTCATTTTCTTGACTTGTTATAGCCCTAATTCGTTATCGTCTCAAACAGTACATTCTTGTTTCAGTATTTGTTAAGGACGTTTTGTTACATTGTTGGCGTTTCCTTGCCTCACAATTGATGTGTTATCATATCAACCAAGTCATTACATGATTTGTGCGTTAAGAATTTCTTGCAATAGTAAAAGGAAACCATGTGACAAGTTTTCAAACATGTCAAATTCGAGTTAGTTTCCATGCCAGTTGAATAAATTTTGAAAATATCATTACTCTAGAAAAGGTGCCATGAACCACCCCACTCAAACTTTTAGTGTGCATCATTCTTTTGAACAAGGTGATAAAATTAGTGCTTAACGCCTGCTATTTTTCTGTCAATATCATCAGTGACCCATTTTTGTTTGACACCTATTCTTATCCAGATTCTTAGATCATATACTTTTTTCAGGAATTATAACAATACTTAAGTATGTGAGATTTCTCTCAATTTTATTCAGTTTTGTGAAACGTAAACTGCCAGCTGTGAGCTTGATGTATAGTCTTTATTATCATTTATTATGGCTTGTTGTTTACATATGGAAATGATTGAACCTGATGCAGAATGGTGTTTCTGATGCTATATTTGGTGATTTGGTCACGATGTTTTTTGGTGGCAAGCTGTTTTTTTTGCATGCCTTAGTTTTAATATAAAGGCATACCTTTGTGCACAACTTATATCGTCTTGTCTTCTCTGCAGAAAGTTGTTGGTGGTCTACATGATAATCATAATATCCCAACACTATTACAGTCTTTGGGCTTAATACTGGAACATTCTCCTTCTATGTATACAATATATGATGACAAAATTATCAATTTTGTGCAACATGTTTTTGTCTCACCTGAGGTAGGTAAATTATTTTGTAGCAATATGATGTCTTGACTCTTGAGTAAGACATACCAATATGATGCTATGGTTTATGCAGTTTGATTCAACTCCTGGACCGTCACCCCCTAATGAAAATTCGGCCTGCAGTTTCTCTTGTAAACTGAAGGTAAGTTCTAGACAAAATAAAGCACTCAACTCAATGATAGATTTAGTAGGGTGGTTCCACATGTGAGTAAATTTCATGACGGACTTTTACCCTGTACCATGCACTTAAGCAACAACTTTTTCAACTGTTATGTGAGTTACACATTAGGAGCCTGTTCCTAGGAGTGCAATGGAGTGTACTATTTTGCTCTAACGTTTTATGTGGTCAATTGTAGATTTATTGTCTCAAAGTACTTGTCAAAAGTTGTTTACCAAGACTTACCGCCCTGGATCGAATAGAGCATTTTTTGAAGATGTTGTTAGATATAATTCGTGAAGAATTCACGCCCATTACTATCTGGTTCGTATTTTTCTGCATTCTCACATTCGTCTAAATTGTTTTCTCAGTAAATGCTTCACTATGGTAAATTTCTGTTTGTTTCTACTGATTGCACCAGTTTTTCAACAATTACTGATACTTGTTCACTACGCAGGACAGATATTCTACAATATGCATTGGTTGATTAGCTTTTCTATTATATTTGTTGACGCACTATTGAAACAAATAATTTGTTGTGGTGCGGTCAAGTTTCCTTTCTTGTTCTTACAATCTTACTTCTTAGAGCACATCTTCGCATTAAGATAGGCGAAGTTTCCTACTGTGCGAGACATGTCTAATGCTTACTGTGCTACAGGTTGCATACTGTGTAACTTTCATGAACTTACTATTTTTGTTAGCTTCGTGTTTGAGCCACTGTGGTGAACATCAATATTTTTTCATCCAGATGCTCCCTGTTCAGTATAATGTGAGGAAATTAGGCACTCACAAAACTTGATCTAAAGGGTGAAGCAAGTAAGCATTATTGATTAGGTGGTCAATTCAGTTTTTAGTGCGGTCTGGAAGAAAAGATTCATGTCAACCCAAGTAGTTGGGGTTTAAAATTGTTTTGGTCTTATTGCATGGGCCAATAAGGAGTGCAGAAAGAAGAAGTAAAGATGGTATAACGTGTGTTCTTAATAAGCTTATCTGAGCTGAGGATTAATGCTCGTAATCTTAACTGAACGATGCTATTCAAGCTAAAAGCTCTGATACTATAAAATCATATATTAGTTAGTGTTCTCTGAAGTTTTGTTCTGTATTGATACAAGTCAAATCGTTGATTTATTTATATTTGTTCTGTGTTTTCACTCTGATTCTTATGCTGCAACAGTGAATACGATAAGCCATATCTGAGACTTGCTGCTGGGAAATCTGTACTACGACTAGCTACAAGATGGGATTCACACATTTCACCAAAATTATTTCGCACTGTCCTTCTCATGGCAAGGGTATTGTCCATGTGCTACACTGTTAATAAACATCTGATTTCATTTTTCATATAGGGGCCAACGTTTCTGCCCACTAGCCTTTCTAAACTTATCACATAATCTGATTTGCATTTGAAAACCTTATGTAAGAAAACATCTGTTTGAAGCATCGTTTTCACTTACCTATGGTTGTCATTAATTCTAGTTTATTCTTTCTTGACCATGCGTGGTTACGTAGTTTATTCAGAACTATTATTGGAGGGATCATGCATGTTAGTATTCTACCTCTCTTTTTAACATTACATGTATTATGTGGTTGCCAGGATTCTTCATATATTGTCCGCAAGCCATTCATTTGCAAACTTTATGGCCTTCTGAAGAAACATGCAATACCTGTCAGATATGCATGTGCTTTTGCATTGGCATCAACAGATTGCGCTGGAGATGTTCGTACTGATGTATGTATTTTCTTTTCTGGTTTCCTCGTATATATGCCATACAAACTTGCTAGTGAGCTAATTCCTGGCTGTTGACTTGTACCTTTTTTCAGTCGCTTAGTTACTTAACTGACGTGCTAAAAGAGCAAGGAGGAGTTTCTGTTCATCAGAACAGAACAAGCAAAGATTCAATCGTAGAGCACCCAGCATATGCTGTTGTTTTCCTGATCCATACCCTGGCATATGATAGGGAGTTTCCTTTAAGCTTTTGTGAAAGGAGACTACCTCTACGGAGTTTTGGAGGTATTTTCTTATTTCAGATGTTTGGATCATATGATGGAAGTTTTTTTTTCTGGTGCTCAGGTAGTGCCTGTGACTGGAAAATTAGAAGCTTGAAGCTTGTAATCATGTCCTCCGTTGTTCCTCTGTTTGTTGGCAGCCCACTTGTTGTGATGTTGAGGGAGCTGGTTGAAATAGACAATCCAAACCGAAGTGAGCATGGCCCCGCCACCAGTTCTGTATCCATTCTTTTAGGCATCTTTCGTGCTGTTCAGAAGGCTCAGGATCTGGCTGATTCCGATATCACTCATGTATGTCTCATGGTCTTCCCTTAGACATTTTACAGTTCCCTATAAATTTCTTCGTCAGGTTCTAATTTCCTAACCTCCTTCACAGAAACTGCACATTCTCTCAAAAATTGGGTTACTTATGTTAAAAGAGCTTGTTAAGCATTGCAAGACTTCAGATTCTCCACGCATATTCTCTTGCCCTCATCTTATTATAGATTGTTTGGGAGTGAGAGAAAAGCGGATGTAGGTTAATCTGACTATTATTCTCATGGTTCATTAGAACCTTGCATGCCGTTGTTTGCATTGACTAATTTCTCCAGATTCTATGTTTTAAATGTAGGAATGCTGCCAACTAGATTTAATTACTGATAGTTTTGTGAAGAGAATTCTGAAAGTTCATGAACCTTATAATCATCAGGTACATTCTGTCTGCTATGTCACCCTTGGTCTTTCGTTTCTGTATATATACATACATCATGTATGTTTACATCATCTATTATGGTCTAGTAGTTCACATGATTAACTTGAACTTCAGGAGGGTACTGAATGTTCTATTATTACTGAGAGGCCATCTAAAGAATCTGCTCCTAAAAGGGGAGCTAGTTCCTCATTAAACAAATCATCAGTGGGACCACATGCAAGTGGTCAGGATCAAGGGAATGTGAAAGTTAAGAAAAGTTCAGTACCGGCGGAAGATATCTCCAAGAGAAATGATCAGAATAGTATTCATAGTTTGGAAAAGGACAAGGTGTCATCTTGTGGTTCTGCCGGCACAAAGTCGTCATCTCCAGGGTTTTTGGGTTTGGCAAAGGAAGCTGATTCTAGAGATCGTGCCTCGCTCTTAGAAAATCAGAATCGTCCCGCTGTGAAGAAGATACCTTCAAAGGCAGATCATAACTATTGTAGCCACACTGAGGTATAAATATTTTTGTTAACCTGTTCTTATGATGTTAGACTGTTGGCAGGTGCTTTTTGCTAGTCTTAATTTTTTAGTTTGTTTATTTTTGAGTTAACGTGTCCTTCATTAACAGGTTGAGATACAGGTGAAATGCTTGTTGGGCGTCACATTAGGTTGCGATCCGCGACGCGGTAAAGTTATCAAATTCTTAACTATTATTTCTCATTTAATGTAATCCTGACATGTTCTTATTGAATGTAGTTATCATGATGGAACTATTGAGGCATATGATCAGCAAAATGGCTTTCACAAGGTATTATCCTACTGTTGTTACTTGTTACTTGTTACTTTCTCTTGTACAATGTCATGATATTGCAGTTACTTTGAATTTTTGCCTATGTAATCTCTCGAGCCTGTAACTTGTCTGTTTGCCCCCAAATTTTGCCCCTGTCAATTTGAAGATATGCCATTCTGCTGGCAATAGTTCTGTCTTCAGTTTCTGTGAATACATAGTGTTCATTGATTTGGACAGTTACCAGTGTATACTACTCAGTAATTAGTGTGTTCTTGTGGTAATTTGGTATCAGGGATCCTTGTATTATGATTAAAAGAAGTGTTTAGAGCTTTAGATGGAGTGTTCAAGTAGTGTAACCAACTACGAACTAGCTAGTATCGAAGACAAATATATTTGCCTATTAGTTTTATCCTTTCTTATGAATATGTTAAGTTTGACATGATTCTCTTTCTTTGGTTCATTTGTGATCATTGGATTGGACTCCAGCAGTAGGGTGAGACATGATGATGTGGTTTTCTGACTTGCTCGATAGTCAGCTTTAATAGAGTTAAAAATTGCAGTGGACTTATGTCAGGGTGTGGATGTCGATGCATTTGCAGTTTTGCACTGCTGTCAGAGCTGTGTTAGTCTAACTTGCTTCCTCAACTCAACTGGATACTGAGGAAAGAAGTCCACATGACCCCCCTATCTTTCGTGTTTTGGTCGTTAGGCTCCCCAACTTCTAACTAGGGCAAATAACCCCTCTAACTTTGCAAAACCAGGCAATTTCCCCCCCTGGAGCTGTTTGGGACACGGTGGCAGTGGTTTTAGCCACTGTGGACTCCGGTTTGAAGTAAAGATAGCCACGGTGGACTCCCGTTCCTGCCCGCCACCCAGCGCCACCGTCCCCATTGCCGCTGCCCGCGCTCCTTGTTATTTCTCCGCGTAGCAAGAATCAAGCAGCAGCACAAACCGCGTGTCCTTGTCCCGCCTAGCTAGCCCCGCCGCTTTTCTTTTCATTCTGCCGACCTCGCGCGCGCAGATGCCAGCCATCCACCCGCCCGCTCGCTGTCCTCTTTCCAGCGTGAGGCGGCTGCCCGGCCGACCACAGCGGCATCGATCTCCCGGCTCTCCGCCTCGAAGTCGAAGCACGATTCGCAGGGCAGCAGACTATCCACGACACCAGCCCAACGTCCGGTCCACTCCCCTGTCTTTTTCTTTCCCACGCCGCCGCCTTCCTTTCGTTTTCTTGCCGCATGCGCACATGGCCAGGAGACGGCCAGCTTCTAACCGAACCATCCAGCAGCTAGGATGCTAGCATAGCTAAGCGTGCATTGCCAAATTCATCCAGCTAGCTGCTTGCTTGCTTAGCTAGAATACGAGCGTCTGCGCGTCCCGGCTCGGCCGTCAGTCGCACCGCCGTCCGTGTTTTGCCCTCTACTGCGACTCGCTGCGTTCGAGGCCGGTATGGGGATGGAGATCACGTCCTAGGCGCGCCGGAGTGTGCAGTGGCACCTCATGGGGCTGCAGTACGCCAGCATCACGACCCGGCCACGGAGATGCACATCGTCGCCGACCTCCACGGCACACAGGACGTGCCCGCTCTGGCGTTCCTCATTGAGCAATGGCGCGGTCTGATTTGGGTGAACGGAGGCGGAGCGGAGGCGATGGTGCTCGACGGATTTGGGGAAGAGCAGAGGCGGAGCGGACGAGGGGAATTGGGGGAGAAAAGTTAGGGGGGTTATTTGACCCCTACGTGGCCTAAACCGGAGTCCACAGTGGCTAAAACCACTGCCACCATGTCCCAAACAGCTCCAGGGGGGAAATTGCCTGGTTTTGTAAAGTTAGGGGGGTTATTTGCCCTAGTTAGAAGTTGGGGGGGCCTAACGACCGAAACACAATAGGTAGGGGGGTTATGCGGACTTCTTTCCTGAGTTGATGCATTGGATCTCATGTTTGAATTCTACAATCTGCTGCCAGGATGTGCTGGGTACAAATAGCATCTATTGTTAATAGTTTACTGTTAATTTATCCGATAAGATATATGCTTATTTGCTAAACGTGCTTCTGCTGCCAGGATGTGCTAGACACAAATAACATCTATTGTTAATAACTCATTGTAAATCTATCTGATCAGATTATGCTTATTTGCCAGGATTTTGCTTTGAAGTTAATCCCACAAAAGCACTTCATCTTTCCATCTATCTAACAATTGTACACGATCTTGTGCATTTGTAAGGTTGCCTATGCAAACGGTGATAAGGAGTTCATTCAATTGAAATCTCAGAAGTGGGAGTTCATTAACGACACAATGTCAACAGAGGTACTGTTTGCTAGTGTATGTGTATGTGTATGTGATCAACTTATACTTGACCCTTGGATTATCTGTGGATTGAGACTTGGAAATTTATATATATTCTTCTATTACTTTTGCAGGACATTCCTGATTTTCATCTCAGAGATTGGTAAGAAGACAAGCAATCTAATATGCATTCCTTCTTTGGAAATTAGCTACTACTTCGTCCTTTGATGCCATGTTTTGCGTTACTTTGAGTATAGTACAATGAAATGAGTGTCCTGCAAGTCTGCTAAATTTGTATATCTGTCTAGTTTTGCTAATTGATTATTGTTGTTCATGTCACACCACTATTTAGAATGCATGGATAGGGAGCTTTTCTCATTTTCTATCTATATGGCAGAGTTAGGAGTATAAGCCATGACATGGCAAGTTAACTACGAGCATTACCGGGTCTATGCAGTAGGCAGCATTGGTTAGTCTCATTAATTTTATATTATGCTGATCGTTTGCCAAATAACACAATCAGTACCAAATGGACTTGTCACTTATCGATAAATACCTGATGGCAATATTTGCTACGTCCAAAACTGCCATATATTTTGCTGCAAGTCTCTGGTATGGAAACTTTAATAATCTGTATGTAAGCACTACTGCACTAGTGCTTTTAAAGTTTTTTTTGCTTGTGATGATCATGGTCGTTCTAAATTCTTGGTAGCTTTTTGAAGAATGACCATGGAAAGGGTTTTTCTGACTCCCATAAGCAAGAGATGTTGCTTCCCATATATTTTTCATTTAGAATCTTTGCTAAGTATCCATTCATTAATACTCACATTCTGATTTATAGCAGTGAGCTAGACGAAGATGTTGGTGATTGTGGTGATAATTTTGTGGAACCTCCCGTTTCCAACAACAAAACAGGTAAGTCATGTCCAGTAACCAAGGCATGATTCACGGTATTACCTTCATATTATTATTAGTTTATGATGTCTATATGTTATGCAAACTGCAAAGTCCCAACAGGTTTGATAGTGCTGATGCACTATATCTGTGATTAATTTGAAATGAGTGTATAGATAATGAAGCTTTAAAAGTGTATTTCCTGACTGAACAAGCATATACTCCCTCCGCATCAAAATATAAGTCTCTCTACCTAATTTCTACACACATGTATCTAGACATGTTTTAGTGCAAGGTTCATGTGAATTTTGCACTAAAACATGTCTAGATACATGTGTGCAGAAAGTAGGTAGAGAGTCTTATATTTTGATACGGAGGGAGTAGTAAAGATGCTCGCAGTTCGCATGCAACTGGTTTTAGTCAACAGTCGCACAGAAATGGCAATACAACGACTGTTTTATGTGTCTAGCTTTTTAGCTACCTTCATGTGTCTCATTCGGTCATTCCATATTTGCATTTCATGTATTTTAATTTAGCTGAGCTATCAACTTCCCATTTTTTTAGCAGTGGCTGGCCTCAGCAGAAAAAGCAAGAGGGCATTGGATTTGACGAGTGCACAGAAGTCTGGATTAACTGCTGACACAGTAAGCAATGTAAGTGCAGTTGAGAGGAATAAACATGATTCATCCGCCATTCTTGAATATCATGAATTGATTCCTCCTTGTTGCCAGGTTCGAATTACTAGATCAAGGAAGGTGCAAGCGTGACCATCTAACCGAAGTTTTAGTTGACCTCTCTGTAATATATTTATGCTGAGTTCTAGATTACCTTTGTACATCCGCTAGTGAGCATTGCCGTGGTGATAGAAATCTTGGTTTGAACCATCCATGATACGTTGTAAATAGAGAAGTGATGGTCGAATGAGTGCTTATATTATCTCTAATATATGATGAGTTATCCGATCAGAGCTAAACCCTGGAAGTTTAAACGGCATCGAAGGCTTCAGGTAATAACTCTGCCTTCAATCCAAGTGGCCGCGTTAAACAAAATACACCTAGGAGGCGTGGCAGGGGTGCAGCCTGAGATTAGTCACAATCGACGTAGTAGATCCCGGAATGGCAACACCGTGTCATTGCTAACATCTGATGCCAAACCAGGAGGTGTCTCCGGCGTGTAGGGCGCCCATCAAGAGAGGTGAATCATCGTTCCTTGACATTTAATAAGTCTCCAAAAACTATAGTATATTTTGTCTCGGTTTTATTTACAGAAGTGCCGAAATTAGACTAAATTGTAAGGACATGTAAAATGCAAGGTGCTTCAAAAAATAAACTGGTTTTCATTCCAGCACGCTTATCTTTTCAAAAAATAAATGTGTTCATCATTTGTTCAATAATAAAGTATATGCTTAGGCACCCCTCGTTTAAAATAAGCACTAGTGTTTAAGAGAACGTTTGGTTCATTTTTCTGAACACCTTGCATTGTAGATGTCCAAAAATGATAGAGAAGATATCTTACAATGGTCATTACCCAAAGATGTGTGAAAGTATTGATATACTTCTTGACAAGGAAATCATTCAATTATTAGACCGATACTAATCACCAGCTACTGCATCTGAGCATCTCTCTCTAACCAAACAAAACAGGAAACTATAGGAGTATCATATTCGATGAATCGCTTTCGTATGGAAAAATAGTGCTCTTCACTGCAGAATTTGCAGTCTGATGCTTCATATGTCCCATGGGGATCTGGGAATAAAGCACCGTCATTTCAAATATTTGCTCTTCTTCCCTGCATAGATCAACAGGAAGTATATAGCAGCGCAGCCAGCAACGGTGCCCCATGTGGTCTCCCAGAACTTCATGTCCTTGATCCTCGCCATCTCGGGCGTCTCCGGATCCTTCATCAGGTCAATGTGAATGTTCATGCCGAACAAGCTCACAACCACGATGCCCGCTGTGACCACCACGGTTGCCGTCGTGAGAATCACACCTGTCTGCAGTAGCCGGGTCTGCTTCTCGTCCAACATCAGGTTGATGTAAACTTCAGTACCGCCCACATAATCACGGAGCTTTGAGAATATAAAGAGGTGTTAGAAAACATGCTTGGAATGCTAATGACACCATTGTCAGTAAACTGCTGAAGATAAACAGTATCTATGTTGATCTCAGTGACCGATCCAAACCATACTATTACATCCATTTCTTTGATAAAACATGCTGTGTTTTTTTTATTGTTTGCTTAAAACACATTGAATCCATTTGCCTTTTAGCCGCACTAAGTGGAAAGGTAGTTTATATTCGTAACACCAGCAAGAAAATGTATCTGTGTGTGTGTGTGTGTGTGTGGGGTCTATTATGGTGTTATGAATATGTAGTAAATAGCCTGTGTGTGCTAACATAGTATCACTGAAACTCAAATCATAAACCTGATAGTAGCAATTAGTCATTTGCTACCAAGAGCAGGGGAAACGGTGTGTGGTCTTATTATGGTTTTATGACTAGCATAATTATGTGATTCTGTCTAATAGTCAGTGTGCTGATATAGCATCAATGAAATTTTCAAATCATAAACTTATAGTGGCAATTAATCATTTGATCAACAAGTCCTAAGAGATATGATCATATAGAGTAGCAATGAGGAACACCCAATTAGGCCAGTGACAAGCAGTGAATAAAAGGAGATGGAACATACATGGCATAACTTGTTCAGCGTGTTATCAACCTGCACGAAGTAGGCTTCGAGAAGCTTCTCCAACTCTTCGACATCGGGCTTAACATTAGCAGAACTTTCATGGCCGCTATCTGTCTTATCATCATGGTCTTCCTCCTCCCTGCAAAATGAAAGCAGTATATTTTGAAAATGGCAAAATAACTATTCATCTTTCAATCAGGATAGTCTAACACCATAAACCGTGATAGATAAAAATATTTCATGAGAATTCAGGTGGCTTAGTCATATCTGTTAATCTGATCCTAGCTACTATCCCAGCAACCATGAAAAGAAAAGAAAAACTAGGTGGCATACTTCTCCTCGTCATGATCAGCTGATGCGTGCTTATTCGTTTCCACTCTACCGAACGACTGGTCGAGTCCTTGAAACGCAAGCTTCCTCGTCAGGTACATCTCGGACATATCTGCGTCGTCGTCTAGCAAGTTCTCGATATCATCCCTCACCTGCAAACGGCAGACCAACACAACCCAAAAACAAATGGTAAAATGCTTAAATACAATAGATAGCGATTGATTGACTGAAACTAACAACTGCTTCAAATGAAAACCTTGTACGCAAGCACAAGACTCGTCCCAAATCCCAATTGTTACTACCTTCTTCACGCGGGCTGATAGCTCGACCAGACGGCTCTTGATCTCCCTGACGTGCTCCAGCTTGCCCGTGCTAACCCTCGTGGCCAGCTCATCCAATGCCGGGTACGCCTCCTTCTCGAGAGCCAACGTCTAGCACCATTAATTCGAACCAAGAAAGAAAACATGGTAAGAAGGTGGTACTAACATGCTTATGTGTCGTCAGTCATACATAAAACCAAGAAATCGGAGTACTATATCACCTCAGTTTCCATGCATTTGCAGGTGTGTTCGAGGCAGACCTCGAGCACCTTGAACTCGAAGGCATGAATCTTGGCGCTGCCAGGCGTGCCGAGCGCAGGCATTGGCACGTTCCCCTGACCACCCTGCTCATTTGCCAGATTCGTGATGGACGCATCCTTCGCGCAGAAGCATCAATTACAAATGCGATCTATATCGTGGCATGCATGATTGCGGTGATCGATGGTTGGTAATGGTGAGAATTGTGTGATCGTACCGGGATGGCGAGGCGGGCGTTGAGTTCGTGGAGGAAGGGCTGGAGTCGCGGGTTGCTGGGGTCGCGGACGAGCACCTCGGCGGCGGTGACGATGGCCTTGACGTGCTCGAGGTTGAGGACGATGGCGCGGTCGCGGCCGAGGATGGTGGACGGGTAGGCGAGGAGCGGGTCGAGCACGCGGAGGTCCCGCGCGGGCAACCCCGTCATCTCCATGATCCGGTGCCTGTCGAACTCCTCCGCGCGCGCCTCCCCCGCCGCCGGCACTACCAGCCACTCATGGCTCGCCGCCGCCGCCGCCTCCGCCGCGCCCTTCCGCCGCGGGGCCGGCACCGGCGCCGGCGCCGTCGTGGGGTGCAGCGGGTGCCTCCGGTGCATGCGCGCGCCGCGGGTCGGCTGGGCAGTTGGTTGGGGTGTGTGCGTGTGATCGCGGAGGGAAGGAGCGGAACTGCGAGGAGGGGCTAGCTGATCGAGTCCGCGTGGCGTGGCAAGCGGGCGGCTGGTTCGCGTGGAGTGGTGCGGTAATTCGTTAGTTTGTTAGGATCTTTGCTGCGGCGGGTCAAATCGGATCATCGGATACTCGGTCATTTTTTTATTGTTTGCTCATGGCTGTTTTTTTGTTAGGAGAAAGTAATTCTCTTCTTTGTGAGTTTGGGCACGGGCAGTCTCGAACTGCGCAACGGACGCCGACGTGACATTGGTTCCGTCCGGCGAGAACAGATTCTCATAGGGACGGCAGTTCTCGGTGTTCATGTTCGGCCGTTCCTTTTCCCCTAGGTGATGATTTGCGGCACTGGTGTCTAATGCCGTGGGGTACCTTGTCTAGGAGTATGATTTTTGTTTATCAAAGGGTACGACTCTGACCCCATCTTCGTTGACGAAACTTAACATGTGCTAGAGCATCCATTACAAAATGCGACCCATGGGCATTAACACCCAGGGCATATTTTTATACAAGAAATGCTGTTTTGCGAGAATTTCAGGAAATTCATCCCCGACGGGATCGAACTCAGGTCGTTGGGCCGCCACACCGCGACCCCAACCACGGGGACCCTGCCCCGTTCTCACAGAGCATCCATTACATCAGGGCAATCCATGGAACGAGTTTTGGTACCATAGCAGAGAACGCACAAATAAGAGCATCTCTACCAGTGACCGAAAAAGTCGCCGAACCGAAAAATAACTGCCTCTTTCGGTTTACGTGACGAAACAACGACTGTAAACTAACTGAACCGAAAAACTTTTTCCAGTCTTCCGAAAATTCCCCTCTCGGAACCGAAGGATCTGTGTTTCCGCGGCCGAACCGAGGGTGTCCTGAAAAACTAGGAAGCAGTTGGCGGGAGGGACATTTCACCCCCGCAACTTCCCGCCCCCTTCCGCCGCCGCCGGTTTCTCTTCCCCTGCTCCGGCCGACCTCGCCACGCCCCTCCAACGCCACCATGGACGCCTCCTAGCCCTCGCTAGTCTCCGTCCCCGTCGCGGCGGCGCCATCGTCCGAGCAACCACGCCGGCCAGATCTGGCGGTTGGCTCACTCGCCGCCACCACCGCTACCGTGCCGAAGACCTCCACCATCTGGAAGCGCAAGAGGCTAGGAAACTTCGGCACTGCTGCAGCCGCTGCCGCCGCCGCCGCTACCAACCCGCTCGCCGCCCTCGCTAACGTCGTTACCACGCCGAAGCCGAAGAGGACGGTTGCGCAGAAAATGAAGAAGACGAAGCCGTCGACAGCCATGGCCACAATGGCTACTCCGCCTGCCCGCCCGCCTACCCCGCATTCGCCTCCCAAGTGTTCGACGGAACGCATGCTCCGGCCACCAACACCGCTGGTGCCGCCAGGTATGAACCCCATTTCCATTTGCTTTGAATTTTGAGTTATTTTTGCCGTGGTTCGGTTGGATTCAAGATAAATTGTAGTTCGGTTAAATTTGTAGTTCCAATTTGTATGAAGTACCTACTTCTTCATACATGAACATGTTGAATGAGGGTTCGGTGGACATCGATCAAGTCCCACTCGGTCACTACGGCTACAACGACACCGACGGTGGCGTTGATGGTGGTGGTGATGAGGAAGAGGAAGAGGTGGTGGAGGACATGTTCGATTTCTAGCAAGGAAACAAACGACCGAGGGCGATGAACTACACCATTGCGGAAGATGAGGCATTGGTCAAGGCTTGGGAGAGCATCTCTCTCGATTCCATTCACGGCGTTGACCAAACCGGAAAGCGGTATTGGAAAAGGGTGGAAGACAAGTTCATTCAATTGATGCCTCGCAATGGTACCACAATCAATCACACCTATCGATCACTCCAAGGTCGTTGGAGTGGATGTTTGGAGCAAGTGCGGAATGCACCTCCTACCGGCACGAGTGAGGCCGATTGGGTGAGATGTTCCTGCATTGCTTGATATTGGTTGCATTGTTTGATATTGTTGCACATTGACATGGTTTTCTTTTTTGTAGGACCGAATTGCAAGAGAAAGGTACATGGACATGCCGGCTTCCAAGAACAAGTCATTCTTGCTAGATCATTGTTGTAAATTGCTCAAAAATAGAGAGAAGCGAAAGTTAAGAGACCAAGAACCAAAAAAGGGGATAGCCACCAAAATAGATGATGATGAAGATGATGATGACTCGCAAGGAGGAGGAGCAAGCAACAATAACAAGCCCGGCAGCAACAGCAAGGCCAAGGAGAAGCTAAAGAAGCAAGCCGAGGCATCCGGTTTGACAGAGAAGATAAATCACATGGTGAAATCCAATGAGACGATGGTGGCCAATACATTGGAAGCAAAGGTGATCTTAGCCGAGAAGAAAGCTCAAGAGAAGCAAGAAAGGTGGCAACAACTCCGGGAGGAGGGGACACACAAGGCGGCCATTGAAGAGATACGAGCCAAGGCCGAGGAGAACAAGTCCGTGGCCAAGCTCCTTGCCGTAGAGATAATGATGATGGACCAAAGTGAGACGGATGAATTAACCAAAGAGTGGCATGACATCGCAAGGAAAGAGATCTTGGAGCGAAGTAAGCGAGGGATGGCAAGTGGTGGTGGTGGCGGCGGCGGTGATTGATTTCGTTGTGATTTAGTAGGCATATGGATGCCATCTTTTGGCCATGTGGTACAAACTATGTTAATTGTCGTCTTAAGTAGTTTAAACTATGTTAATTCGCAAACTTATGATAATGTCATGATTAAACATGCTCACCAAACATGTTATAAACCCTTCTTCCAGAGCATGTTTAATCATGAAATTTAGTGAGTCAATGGTCAAATTAAAAAGAATGGGGACAGAGATCACCCCGCCTCACCCTCTATAAGCGCAAAAAAGGCCCGCAACTAATCATTCGATTTGATATTTACTTTCCCACTAGTTATTGTCCTAAAAATGATGTCATTCGACAAATGAGAAAAAAAAACCCTTTTAAGCATAAAATTGTAAAAAAAAACAAATTAACATTGTCACATGATTTTTCAAGTCAACTTGAAAAGGACACCAGCCATTTTTTAACCTCGTGAAGAACTTCATTAAGAATAAGTAATCCTTCCATTGTGAACCTATTTTATAAATCAAATTGAGTTTTGTAAATCAATACCTCCGAAACAGATGCCAATCTATTATTCATTTCTTTCGTTTCAATTTTAAGACTCTCATTTATCAAACAAATGGGTCTAAAAATTTAATTACCAGAGAATCCTCGCATTTTATATAAGAATAATGGTGCCAAAATTCAACCTAACAATATCCAATTGCCCTCTGACAAAATCATCAATGAGATGTTTCAAAGGCATCTTAACAATGTCCCAAAAGAACTAGTAGAAACCAGGGGAATCCATTAGGGCTAGGGCTTTTGTTATGAGCCACTGAAAACACAATATCCTTTATTTCCTTCAAAGAAATATTTCTAGTTAAATCCACATTTTCATCATGCCCAATCACATGGGGAAAATCAAAATCTAAGGAAACAAGATCCCTATCAAAAGAGCCAAATAAGTTCATATAAAACTCAGTGGCATGTTCCAACATATTAGCATCCCCCTCAATAATGCTATCCCCATCATGCGATTGGGAAATTTATTTTTCCTTTTCCCCCCACTGGCTTTACTCATAAAGTATTTAGTGCAGCTTTGACTAAGTTCCAAATTAACACCTTTTCTCTTTGAAACCATTTAACAGTTTCTTCCCTTATCATTTCATTCAATTGTTTCTTGAAAGTTCTTTGCAATTCCCTAGCAACCATGGTGATACCATGAATTTTATCTTTCCTATCTAGATCATCCAAAATGTGAAATAATCTTTTCTCTTATTTTTTGTAAGCATTGCCCACAATTTTACTCCATCTTTATCAATTTTTTTCTGATTCCTGCTAGCCTCCAATTCCATTCTTCAATGAGTTTCTACTACCATCAGGTAAATCCCAACTAGATTTAGTAACATACACCATATCATCTTGGATTAGCCAGCTCAACTCAAATTTAAATTGACAAGAATTCCGCTCCCTCCCACAATATCTAGCAACAAAGGGGTGTGATCACATACATCCCTAGGTAGTGCCGGACCATGGGAGAGGGGGTAATGATCTAACTAGTAAAGAATAACAAGAAATCTATCAAGTTTCTCAAAAGTAGGGGTCTCATGGTTATTACTCCAAGTAAACTTCATGTTATTTAGTTGTATTCCACTATGTTATTATTCTCAATAACAATACCAAACTCCCATAGGAAATCCTCCTTCACTGAGGGTTGTGTAGGCCTATAAATGATAATGAGGTTCCATTTGAAGCCATCATCCCAGTTTTCAATCACCATTCTTACAAAATGTCTACCTTCTTTAACTTCTTTAACCTCATAATCAGCACATTTGGCATCCACTAATATACCTCCAGATCTACCACATGAAGGGTAAACACACGAAAATAAATTATGTCTAGCACCAATTTGATCTAGCCAAGAGTCTCTAAAAAATCCAATTAGTTTTCATGGATTCCAGATGAAATCCAGCCGATGTCATCCATCAATTCCCTAGTTTATATTCTTCCGTCAGATTATCACATCCCTCTACCATTACAAGTAACACTCTTTATTGTTGTTTT
Source organism: Poa pratensis (assembly GCA_947311845.1). Taxonomy (NCBI): domain Eukaryota; kingdom Viridiplantae; phylum Streptophyta; class Magnoliopsida; order Poales; family Poaceae; genus Poa; species Poa pratensis. Next base: position 34,493,146 of record CAMZMU010000061.1, on the reverse strand, counting down.
TAATTCTAAATTTATCATTAGATTTCACACTAATAGGCTCCACGGAGATTTTACCTAAAGTTTTCTTAATGGGAGATGACATTTGTCAATGTAATATCCTCCACATCATCTAGTTTCCCTAGTTCTTCATCATCATCAGATAAGAGTGGCTTAAGAGAATCAATATCAAATGGTGCTTTACAATTATCCTATTCCTCTTATCTATATTTCTAGCATTTTAACAGTTTTATTGTAAGAGTTAAATAGCATTTTGTAACTATTTAATAATATCCATAGTCGGTATTCTTTTGACCTTATTACAAGTTATCCTACTTAAAACATACATAAGGTTCCACGTTCCGCCATATCCTTCGTCGTTCCTTCCGCATAACATGATAATATCACCAAACCAAACTTGCAAAACTACTACTGATGTTTCAATTTATAATCTAAAATTTTATATAAACCAGAAGGATACCTTGCGCGTTGTAATGGGATTCCTTTACGAACTATATTGTGTAAACAAAATGATATAAGAGGTATGATACATTATCTTGTATAAAGGAATATGCAAAATTCAATTGATCATAGTCGAGATACTTTTTTTTTAATTTTAGTCGAGATACTTTATTTAATAGACATCAGATGGTTGTGTATTATAAATGAACAATTGGATGGTTTAAGGAATGGACGATGTCTAGTTTGCATGTAGCGATTAATATATATTAGTGGATATGACATGGATAATTGATTGAGAGAATGGATGATGTGGATAACTTTGATGTCGAGATATAAAAATCATTTATGTATGTTAGTGATGTTTTGCTTTATGAGATATAGATTGTGCTTACCAAATCATACGCGAGAAACCACTATTAATATATTAATTTACTAGACCGTACATTTTAGATATCTCTACCATGATATTAAGGATATTAAAATATACTCATACACACACGACACATACATAGTTACATACACATAAAAATAAACACTCTATAAGTTATGCAAATATGAAGAAAAAAAACATGGATGATTTTTTTACAGCAAAAGGTTTAAAAATACCTCATGACACATTTTTTATTGATAGATATTGGATTAGTATGATGAAACTTATATAATTAATATTAGCCGAGTGTATATATGGTTAACAATACATGTAATTGATAGAAAACTATACTTGTTAAAATTATAGTTTGATAAAATTAATTCATAAATAAATATAAAATTTTAGTATAAATATATTTACTTCAATTCTCCCTGGGTTATGTCTGGATCGGCCCTGCCTCGATCTCAAAGTCAAGCCGAGAGCGTCTACCCCGCATCCAGCATCGTCGTTGAAGGCGTGGGCGGCGGGCCAATGCAGGTGAGCTGGATAATCAATTGCATTTTTTTTTGGTGGAGGCACATGATAATCGATAAGGGAGAAATACAGTACAGGTGACATATGTCCTAACTTTATGAATAAAATGGTGTGAAGGGGCACATGGTAATCGAGAAGGGAGAAAATCGGTAGAGGTGACATATGTCCTTTTCTGAAATAATGGTTTTGTATCTTTCATTGTTGTGTCTCCGTAGTATCGCACACACAGACATTTTGCTAGTCATTACAAATGTTTACATTATATTTTTAGCCGAGTCACACAAAGTATCATTATTAGTATTTGAAATAGTGGGGAATGCAATACCTTTATGTTCAAGATTGTTCTTCGTATTTTCCAGCTCCTTGGCCTTGTCCACTACAGTCCCATCACCTTGGGGGCCTGAGCCTCTTCCTCACGTTTTCTTCTTTAATAGCTTTCTTAGCCTTCTCTTTTGATCCATTCTCTACTTCTGCTCCGCACTCCTTCTCCTCCTTTTCATAGTCTTGAGTGTTGTTCGGATCATCATCCTCAGAGTTTACAATCTTGTCATAGGCCACACTCTCGACAAAAGTTACCAACATCTGCGCATCACCATAGTCAGTGGTATCCATATTTTTATCTCAAGGGTCAGATTGCTGGTTGTCACCAAATTGATCTAGAGTTGAGCAGCCGAAATCCTTTCTTCCGTTTTCTGCATCTAAAAAATCAGAACTTCTCTGATAAAATCAGTGAATATCATAGATGCAGGACTTCTCTCTCGGAGTTAACATGGCAGTGTATGTACATCGCCATCGGGGTTTGAGTTTTTTTTAAAAGTTACGTCGGATTTTGAGTGACGGCCCAGCTGAGCAACTAAACAGAAATTATAGCCCACATAAAGCTAAACCCGGACCGAGCCCACGAGTCCTAGGGCTCAGCTGGGCCAAGCTCCTGTCCGCGACGTCTCCATCTTGCTCACGTGGACTCGCTCGTTGCGGGAAAGCAGCTTTCGGTCTGGATAACGGCACGCCAGCACGGAGTCGGCGCTACGCGACACGCCCCATCCAGGCCCTGGGCCCACCTGCTTCTCCATTCTCGCCTCTCCCTCGGTCTCGAAGCATCGTCGTCGTCGCTCTCGTCTCCACCACCGTTCCCCCCAAACTGCCGCCCAAATGGAATCCACGGAAGGCCCACCATACCACTAGTCGCCCGACGCCACCATGCTCCAGCTCCAGCCCCCTCGCTTCCTGCCGCTCCCCCGCCACCGCGTCCCCGGCAGCCGCCGCCGCCGCGCTCGCCCGCCGGCCCTTGCCTTCCGCTCCGAGTGGAAGCTCCCCGACGTCGACACCGGTGAGCGCGCCCCCTCCCTCCCCGAGGCCCAGGCTCCCTTAGTTAGGTTGCGCTCTCTCTCTCTCTCTCTCTCTCTCTCTCTCTCTCTCTCTCTCTGATCGCCGCTGTTTCGCAGATGCGGTGCAGGAGCGGGTGCGCTCGTGGATGTCCCGGGCGCGGGGCGCGGTTGTGGGCGCCACGCAGGGGGTCCGGGACAGGGGAAGCAGCGCAAGGAGGAGGCCGAGGGGACGACGAAGAAGCAGCGCAAGGAGGAGGTGGAGGAACAGGGGCTCGTCTTCGCGGTGCCGGAGATCACCGTCGACCGCCAGGTCGGCCGCGGCGTCCTCTCCATGGACGCCGTCGTTGCCATCGAGCAGTTCGCTAGGTGCGTCAAGTGACCTAGTACTGTTGCTCTACTACTCATTAAGCTGTTGCTAGTATGTAGGTTGTTGGCAATAACAAATTAATGGTTAGATTTCACATAGAAATGACTGCCAGTTCGCTTCCTGACCAACGTAGATGATTGAATTAGAGCCGCACATTACGTTCTTCATCGATTCAATTCACAGGACGCCCAATGGGGATATCAGGGCGATTCTGAACCCTGTACTCTAAGACTCTTAACTAATAGATAGGGTCACCGCAGGTTGTGGGTAGAACCATCTGGAATTGGTGTCTAAGTATTGCAAAGATGTTAGGTCTTGTCTGGAACTTGGGAATTCCCCTGAAGTTCCTATGTTCCAGACAGGCATTTGATGGATAAATTTAATAACTACAAAATAGAAACCCTTTAGCCACGTTTGACTTTGCATTGTTGCAACAAATAAGAAATGAGAAACTTCGGATATAGAATGGGACAAAACATGCATAGCATAGGAATCAGAAATTTATTTGACCAAATCGATGTAAACTAACCAAACCAGCGCAAAGAATAAAAATGGAGATGTTTGCTTTCCCTAGTAGTATAATTTTCAGATGATGTATTGGGAAACCTCTCTTGGTTTTATTAGCAAATATAGAGAAATGAGTATCCTTAGCGGATTGATTCCAATACAAATCAATCAAATTAAACAAGAAGGCAGGATCGTAAATTGATCGAAGCACCGATCAGCGACGAATTGAGAATGAGAATCAAAAGTTAGTGCAGTCCAGCCCACCATGGAAGAGGTTGTGCGCCATATTGTCTCTGGCCTTGCTGGCACTCTCGGAATGCAGAAGGTTCTCTGGCACTGTCTCGACGTCGATGACATCGCACTGCAGCTCTGGACCCATCTCCTCTCCTCTCATCTCGCATATGTCGATGACATCGCACTGCAGCTCTGGACCCATCTCCTCTCCTCTCCTCTGAATGTCCTGGCATTTTGCTATCGATTTGTATTCACTCATTCTCATGAAGTTCTTTCTTAGGTTGAATGGTTTGACTGGGAGGAAGGTGCAAAGGATCTTTAAAGCGCTTGCTCATGAACATGTCCACAGTGATGCTCGAAGTCTAGTTGAATATTGCTGCTTCCGGTACTTGTCAAGAGATAACTCCGATTTTCATCCAAGTTTGAGGGTAAATTAGTTGCTAATTCAGCATCAGTGTTGTATTGAAGTCCAACAAACCAATGCTACTTGTTTGGCAGCAGCATAAAACATTACTCCGTGCTTGCTGCACTTGTTTCGTTTAGCTAGTTCTACTTCTGGCTAATGTTATACTTTAAATGTCTGCAGGAGCTTGCATTTCAAAGGCTCATCTTTGTGACTATGCTTGCATGGAAAGATCCATACGATGAAGACAATGATCCACAATCTTCGCTAGATGACTACTCTATACTGGTGAGTTTTGATTCTTCTGTATTCTCAATACTGTTTCATTGTGAACAAGACTCCAACATATTCATTTGAGAGGACTTCAATTGATGTGCTATTATCGAGATTCTTTGACTGGAGTTTTGAAAATGAGGTTTCTGAGATCAGTATTTTTAATATGGTAGGGAAGATTTGTTGGAGAAGACGCCTTTGTCCGAATTGCTCCTGCTGTGGCAGGTGTTGCTGATGTTTCAACAGCTCATCATCTCTTTAGGGCCCTTGTTGGCACTGAAAAGGGACTCACATTGGAACTGTGGACAACATACCTTGGTGAACTATTGAAGTAAGACTGCCTCTACATATGTAGCAGATTTTAAAGGAGAATAGAGCTCAAGTTGCAGGAAGTGTATTTTTCGCTTATTCAGGTCCTAGTATGCTATACCTCTTAAATTTGACCTGTAATTTAGATCTTTGTTCAGCTCATGATTGGTAGATGTTGATGACTCCGATATTCTAGAAATATTAGTCTTGCTTTAAGTCACGATTTCATCTCTATCATATGTTCATGTTGAGTATACATTAAATATTTGAATGTTGTGTGTCAATTAATCTGTGTTATGATGCGCACTTTGTGCAAGGGTTCATCATGGGAGGCAAACACATAAAATTGGAGATACTTTTCTGCCTGACGAGCAATTCCTGTGCATAGGCTCTAGTAAAAAGAGACCTGTTCTAAAATGGGAGCAAAATACTGCGTGGCCTGGGCACTTAACCCTGACCAACAAGGCACTATATTTTGAGGTATGGATTTATACTTGAAATTTGTAGTACTTGTTTGGAGAAACTTATCTATTATTTGGAAATATTTGGTTTACTGTTGATGTCCTAATACATGGTTTTTGTCAAGGATACTTTAGCATTTTCATGCATTTTAATTCAGTCTGATGTTTTCTACTGTATGTTATAACACTTAAACAAATAGGGCAAGACTATTTGTGTAGTAGTTCTGCAGTAATGTTTAATTGTATTTAAAACAAAATGAAACCATGCAGGAGAGATACATTTATATATTAGAGGATAAATGTTTTACAAGACCACATTACAACAGACCATATGATAACTCATATAAAAAGGAACAAGGCAAAGTTTTTTCAGCCACGTAATTTTTTTCCTTGTCCTTTGTAATGAATCTACTCAATTAACACTTTGGAACTTCACAAGATATCATTGACCTTGAGCCCGATGACTCAAATTTTGCATTGATATTGGCAGGCCATTGGACTGGCAGGTATGAAGAAACCATTGAGGCTTGACCTTACAGATCAAAAATCAAGGGTTCAGAAAGCAAAGGTTGGACCATTTGGATCCAGGCTATTCGACTCTGCTGTCTCTGTTTCATCTGGTTCAGTGTAAGTATGACCGACTACTCCATAGGATGTCCATTTCCTTTCTGCACATGTCTTTAAATTGCTACCTGCAACTTGATAGGACACCCGGGTCACTGATTACTGCCAGATTGTTTTGGTGCAAGTATGAAAACAGTACACCATTTTAGCTATTTGACCTACCTAACCGCTAGTGTACCAAGTCGTAACAATGTGGGTATTGATGTGGCAAACATGTTTATGGCCTAGGTCTGTACATGCAATTCGTTAGTCCAGTGAGAAAGCAGCGAATTACTCGGAGGTTCTGTTAATACTTATTTACATGACTCTTTCATGATTTATTAGCATTTCCCTATGAGAGCAATTATCTTAAGCACTTGCATTTTCATCTATCATCTACGGCTTTATGGTCGTACTGTAGACATAGAATCATATTTTCCATGCCATTTGATCTTAGTCATAGAACACAGCTAAACTGAACCTCATGCTAACTAACTAACTTTTGACAGGTCAAATGAGTGGACATTAGAGTTTGTTGATTTTGGTGGAGAATTGAGACGGGATGTATGGCTCGCGTTCATCAATGAAATTATTTCTGTGTATAAGTTCATTCGTGAATATGGACCCAGCGATGATGATCCAACCATTCATCATGTATATGGTGCCCTCAGAGGCAAGAAAAGAGCTGTTAGTAGTGCAACAAACAGTATTGCAAGGCTTCAATCTCTGCAATTCATACGTAGATTACACGAGGATCCAGCTAAGTTAGTACAGTTCTCCTACCTATCGGGTGCACCTTTTGGTGATGTTGTTCTTCAGACCCTAGCAGTAAATTTCTGGGGTGGATCACTGATTACAAAGTCCAAAGTAGCAAACGAAAGATCGCTTCAACGGCATATACATTCTGAAAGCTCATCTAGTGGTCGCTCAAATGTTGTCGACATAGACGGTAGTGTGTACTTGGGCAAGTGGATGAAATCTCCGAGCTGGGCATCCAGCCATTCAGTCAGTTTTTGGAGAGGCTCTTCAGCCAAGCATGGTGTAGTATTGAGTAAATCTTTAGTTGTAGCTGATAAAAATCTTGTAGAGAAAGCGATGGTTGCATGTAAAGAGAAGAGCAAAGTAGTTGAGAAGACACATGCTACAATTGTTGCTGCTACGGTTGAAGGTATTCCAAGCAATATTGACCTCTTCAAGGTATTTGACTGTCATTCAGTAGCATGGTTTATAAAAACAAATGCTTTCTTCAGTTAAGCTGCTTACTATGATAGCTGTAGCAGACAATTTTCCTGTGTGATTTTTACCTAGTATATATTCAGATTCTATGCTTATTTTCAATCAGATCCCACTTCTTTTTTCTCAAATATAACGAACAAATGGCCTCCTGTTAATTTTCATTGAGAAAGCAGGTCTCTCTGCATCACAGCCAGCAAATCCACGTCTTGATATATGTTTATTATGTTAAATCATAAATTTGTAACATCTCTGATTTTCTGTGTCAGGAACTTGTACTTCCCTTCGCTATAATGGCTGAGAAAATCGAAAAACTTAAACGCTGGGAGAATCCCCGTTCAACTGTTTGTTTTCTACTAGTAGCGTATACCATTATTTTGAGGTAAGTCAGTTTGTTCTAATGAGTTGAGTATTGAGCTACTGAGGTATTTTTGTGGTCTTCTTGGAGGCCAATAGAGGTGTACGATGGGAGACGAGTTTCCTTAGGCCATTATCACATTTTACATATTGGCTTTTATAGTTGGTTTAAATTGTGATTCTGGGCAAGAGAGTAGCATGTAAAGGAATGCACTCCACAGCACTTTTATACAGCAAGGTGAATTGGAAATTATTTCATTAGTTTACTATACTTGTGTACTGTAGGACGATACCATGGCAAAATTGTATACCATCTTTGCATAGTCATCCTATTATGCGGTTCTAGAAGGTAATAGACAGGCCTTTTGAGATCTTCAGGGAACACTTCTGTGCTAGTTGGAACATTTGCCTACAGAGACAATTTTCGAAGTACACCACCACAAGTGAAAATATACGTAAGGCAATTAGATTTAGCTGGGTCCAGATCTCGTCCAAGGAATTGATAGCAGGACATGCTCATGTTGTACCATGTTCTGATGCTTTTGCATTCTTTTTATTTATTTTTCTCTAGCTATAGATTGATTGCATCCAAAGCTTATACAACTAAGCACACATATTTATAACGATTTTATTATGATTTGTAGGAACCTGCTCTTTTATATTTTTCCGTTTACCTTGATGGCGATGGCCCTTTCCATGCTTTCGCTAAAAGGGCTTAAAGAACAAGGCCGGCTGGGTAGATCTTTTGGCAATGTGACAATAAGGGATCAACCACCTTCGAACACATCCAGAAGATCGTAGCTCTTAAAGAGGCAATGGCCTCGGTGGAAAATTATCTCCAGCAACTCAATGTCTCTCTTCTGAAGATGCGCACAATCTTCTTAGCAGGCCAACCTGAGGTACGCAGAAACAAATTTCACTTGCGCTTAAGCAACACTAACCGAATACACGTAACCAGCTCATGGGTATGTTAATGTGTCCCTGGTATGTTCAACAGGTAACAACTCAAGTTGCTCTTGTTCTTCTAGCATCATCCGCTGTTCTTCTCGTGGTTCCTTTCAAGTACATTGTATCCTGCTTTATCCTCGATCTCTTCACGAGGGAGTTAGAGTTCCGAAGGGAAATGGTGGCGGCGTTCAGAAGCGCCATGAAGGAACGGTGGGAGTCGATACATGCTGCTCCTGTGATCGTGTTGCCATATGAGGGCGATGGCGAGAACAGCAACAAGGCACTCCCGCAAAAGCTACCGGGCAAGCAGAATCTAAAGAGGTTCGAGAACAACGTAGTGACAGTTATGTGAATTCAAGTAATGGACTCCGCACTTCATGATGTCCGTAGGGTGGAGCATTGTGATGTAATCTACAGTTGTCTTTGTACAGTTGTAACATGTACAGAACAATTGAGATGGCCAATTAGGTATAGTTCATGTCTATTAATGCGTGGGTTTGCCTCGGCTCGCTTGGAATATCATCTCTTGGTGCCTATGTGGTAAATAAATAAGACTTTCACAATCCTTAAGAAGAATACTTGCACATTAAAAAGGAGAAAAATAACAAGAGAGATCTGTTGAAAGAAAAACTCTGTCGACTGTAGTGTTTATTTTGACAGTACACGCTGAATGACACGAGACCAGGAACACCAGCGCCGCAGCGGGGACATCGATCAAAGCACAACGTAGGGAGTCCTCACCCGGTACCTGCCGCTCGCATCGGTCCAGACCACGGCACCGTACACGGGCTCGCCTCCGGTGTTAGGCGCGGTGAGCTTGATGTCCACCTGGAACGTGGCCTTCTGCCCCGCGCCACCGAACTCCATCGTCCACGGCGTCACGGCCACGACAACGTTGCTCGGCGACACCCACGACGCGCGGTACGTCGACGGGCCGGCCGTGACGCTGGTCACCGTCCTGCTGAACCGCATCTCCCCGGAGGTGGCGTTGGCAGCGAAGGTCGCGACGAACGACGGGTAGTTCACGTCGTTCGACGCGATGGAGGAGCAGTTGTACACCGTCGACGACCTCGTGATGGCCTTGATTTGGGCGTCGGTGTAGTTCGCAGCGCAGAGCAGCGCCACAAGTCCTTCGGCCCGGCGTCGAACACCAGGCCCGGGTTCATGGCCGAGTTGGGGCTGACGTGCCCGGACCCCATGGCCAGCGGACTCGCCGCGGTGGCAGTGCCGTTGCCTCTGAGGAGGCTGCCGGCGTCGGTGATTGGGCGGAACGTGTTGTCGTTGGTGATCGCGGTGGTCATCATCGCCGACTTGATCATGGCCGGGCTCCAGTCGCGGTGCACAGAGCGCAGCAGCGCCGCCACGCCAGCGGCGTGCGGGCACGACATCGACGTCCCGGACGCGACGAGGAAATCACTGCCTAGCTCGGTATGGCCTATCAGCCCCTGCGAAGACACGGGCGCCCACGACGCGAGTATGCTGTCCCCCGGCGCCAGTATGTCTGGTTTGAGCACTCCGGGGTAGCTCGGCGACGGTCCGCGTGAGGAGTAAGCCGTGACCACCGGCGCCGGCCGTGTGCCGAGGATCGTCTGTTGGAAATTCATGGTCGCTTTCGCGGTAGTGGTGGAGTTGATGTAGCTCAGCAGCGCCGGCGCATCCTTCGGGCTGATGATAATGGCTGGAATGGGCATGGTGGAGCCCTCACCAAAGTCGTCGTCCGTGATGAAGATGGCCGCGGCGACACCGGCCTCGTTCGCGGCGAGCACCTGACTGAAGACACGCCCATTGTCGCGGCACACGACTATGCTCCTCTTCGTCAGATTGGCAAATGACGCCGATGAGTTGCACGCTGAGATGGCGTCGTCGTACACCAACGGCATGTCCACCACCCATGCGTTCGCGGGGTACGTAGTGACGCCGGATATGCTTCCCTGCGTGCCTTGCGTCGTGTTGCCGTAGGTCACGGTGCCGGAGAACATTTTCCGATCGACGGTGCCGGCCGCAACGGTGAGAAGCCACGGGATGCCGTTGTGCAGGGCGCCGGGCAGCGGTCCCTCGTTCCCCGCAGAAGCTGACACGAGGATGCCGCGCTCCATGGCGGCGAACGCGGCGATGGCTATAGGGTCCTCGTACAGAGGCACGCCGTCGAAGCCCATGGAGATGGAGATGATGTCCACGCCGTCCGCGATCGCCGCGTCCATGCCGGCCAGCACGTCCGACGCATACCGGCCATAGCCTTCCTCCCAGAGGACCTTGTACATGGCGACATGAGCGCGAGGGGCAACGCCGCGCGCCGTGCCGAAGCCGTAGCCGAAGAAGGACGCGCCTTCCACGGCGCTCCCGCCCGCCGTCGACGACGTGTGCGTGCCGTGTCCCTCTATGTCGCGCGTCGAGTTCATGCTGATGGCGACCCCGGGGTTCGCTGCCATGACACCCTTGTTGAAGTAGCGCGCCCCGATGAGCTTCCGGTTGCACAGGGAGGCGGGGAACTCCACGCCGGGCTCGCACTGGCCGCGCCAGCGGGACGGCACGGGCGCCATGCCGGCGTCGTCGAAGCTCTTGCTCTCCGGCCACACCCCGGTGTCGATCATGCCGATGATGACGCCCTCGCCGAACTTGGCCGCCGGCAACAGCCCGCCGAGCGGGCTGAGACCGAGGAACTCCGTGGAGTGCGTGGTGTCGTGGCGCTGGACGACGGCGTGGTGGTCAGGGTAGGCCGAGACGAATCCCGGTGCGCGGCTCAGCGCGCGGAGCTCGGAGGCCGAGAGCGTGGCCGCGAAGCCGTGGAGCGCCTCGTCGTAGGTGTAGACGAGCCGCGGCTTCTCGCCACGCGCGCCGTCTGTCGAATCTGCTGCTGCTGCTACGGACGCCAGCACGGTGGAGTACCACTCATGGTGGCCGGAGTGCGCCGTCGGCATGGCGGACTTGTCCATGTGGACAATGTACGACGACCGCCCGACGGCAGCCACCGGAGCGAGCAAGAGGGAGCACAGGAGCCATGAGCTACTCACCAGCAGAATACTAGCGTGCAGTGCAGCTGCCATGTTTGCGATGGAATTGTTCTAGGCATGGGTGTCCATTATATACCTGGCGGTGTGTACGTACATACGCGCGGGCGTTGCATTGCATTCCTCGGACTCGACGTAGGAAGGACAGGATTGCCCTTGCATTGTTCTGTGCCAGGGTGCGCATCGACGGCATCGTTTTCTCTCATCCTGAAATCATCGAGAGAAACGTCAGGAACCGAGGAGCTCACAAGATCCAAAATATTATACATGACCTTAGGACGCGTTTGGTATCCAGCACGCCTCAGGTCAAGCCCGCCAGTTGCAAAAGCATGGCGTTTGAATGACTGTTAGCTGGCTCCCACTCGCGCGCGTCAAAGCATCGCTCATTCAGGCTTAACGAGCACGCTCGAATCGGCGGTTTCCCTGAAGCCAGGTCTGATGGAGCGCAAGAGCGGCACGCGGACGAACGTGCAGGAGATGTCGTGTCCCTTCAAGAACACGTGCTATTTATTTTTCTCACCGCTCACTCCCCCTCTTCATTTCCACTCACCACACTCGCTCCTCTCCTCTTCTCTCTCCATCGAAGGTTCCTTTTTGGCGGCACATCTAGAGCACCGCCGCAAGCATCTTCGAGAGGAGACGAAGGTCGGCCATCTCTCCATCCTTCCGTAGGGAGGATCTTCATCGGCACGTCGCGAGCACCGTGTCATCCCGTCTTTCTCGAGGGCTTCATCAATGATTGTGATATCATCTCTAGTCCTTTTGTTCCTCGTAAGCGTCGTAGATCTGTAGATCGATGCCGATTTCTCTGCTTAGCATGACATGCACGGCAGATCGATCTAGGGTTCGATGTGCGTGAAACTTTGATCTTTCGGTTCTGGTATAGGGCTTTTTAGTAAGGGTATGGTGGTTGCAAAATCATCTTTTTGTACAACTATTTAGTTCACATTTGGTTCAAATGAACATTTTGGATGTTGATCTGTGAATTTGGTGTTGGGCTCTATTTCCGGCCAGTGTTGAACACTTCACGTAGGGCTGGGGTACCTATACCGAAGTTGTACACACAAAATTGTTGTGCACCGTCTTTGGTATAGTTGCTAAAGGTCTACTACGCTGTTGTTGTATGATTTTCTGAGGCCAAGCTGCTGGCAATGTATTATGAAGCTTGTATGAACATCTTTGCATTCAAAGGGTGTCATTTAGTATCAGTTGTTGTGTACACATGAAATTATTTGTGCATAATTGGTTGTACTAAGGGGTCATCTTTTGAGTGTTGTTGAGTTTCTGTTTATTTCTTATGGCCTATGATGAAACTGTGGTTACCAAACGTGCCCTTTTGGAAGGGATAATCATATTGTATCTTGTGCAACATATAACAAATTTCTTATATTGTGTTCTTGGCTCAGTAGTATCACCTCTTCCATGTTGTCGCATGTGTGTGAAATCCAAGTGTGAGGCCCAAATTATCATGTCATCTCTTGAGTGTTGTGTGATTTGCAAACTATGATCTGATTTGGTCAATTAATGATGAATTCTTTGACACCTATGTCGTGGAGTTGATACAAACGGAATGCCAAAAAATTAAGAACCAGGCACAAGTAGATGTGTCTTCTTTTTGCTTTTGTTGGCTAGTCTGGTGGTGCATAGTTGGCTCTGCTTGTTGTATGTCTATGTACCGAGACCAATGAGCATGATAACTTTTAAGCCGATTAAAAGGTGATGTCCCTAATTATATTTGGTTTAAGATGACACTGGAATTAGAGTGGACTAATGTTAGCTATGAAGTGCATAGGCAAGTTTTAGTCCAAGTGATGGAAGTTGGATGCTGGATGGAGGCCCCTCATTTTCATGATCAAATGTTGGTGGTTTGTTTATATTCTCTTACGCTTTTTTGAGTCAATAGGAACACCGCACTATTAAGAGGGGCGTGCTCGTTGGTGATGATCTAATGTGCTCGCTTAACCTTCTACCAATCTCCTATATCCCCACCATATCAAAGCCAAGAAAACATTTCTTCAAAAAATCCACTTTTGGAGCTGTTTTCTGGGGTCGGTTGGCCGCTCGTGGCCGGTCTATCGGAAGGCCATACCGGTTCAGCGCCGGTTCCACGTCGGTCTATCGGAAGAAGGCGATATCGATCGGCTGGCCGGTAGGGCTCCGGTTCAACCAGTCGCCACTGATTCAGCCCCGGTCTAACAGAAGGTAATATCGGTCGAACGGTCGGTTCAGCGGCGGTCCAACCGGCACTGGCTGGTTCATCGGCGGTTGACCAACATTAAAACCGTCCAACTCAGAAACTGCTCCAACGGCCGGATTTTCGTGAGCCCATATAAATACCTACCTTCTTTCACCTTGAGAGGGTTACCCTTGCTCAGATAACTTTCTCTCTGTCACCTCCATTGTTAGTCACATCAAAAACTTGAGATCTCCCATTCTCTCCACCCAAATTCAAATCCCTTCTTTGAGAGAAAGTAAGAGTAGGTCTGGATCTATGTTTCCACCGAGGAAAAGTGATTCCCCTTTGAGTTCATCAAGTTGCTTGTTACTTTTGGGTTTGTTGGGAAACCCTAGGTGGTTAAAGGTCGCTCGAAAACTTCCGGGTTGTGGATTGTGCTTCGGCATAGTTTATATATATTCGGAGGCCACCTCAAGGCCTACCAATAGTGGATTAAAAGAAAAGAAACTAATAAAAGTCAAAGACACTGAATGATAGTGAATAGAGAGAATGATTAAGATCAGGTAATCCAACTAAAAGTCGAATATGATACACTGCAACTTTATTCTGACAGAGTCGACCAAGTCACCTTCACGAGAGAGAGGCATGCTCAAGCACTATTTGTCGAGAGACACATCCATGGATGTTTGCTTTGAAGTAACAACAGCGTTCCAGATCATCATATTTAGAGCCTTTCTGACCTACCTTGAACTTCAAAAACATCCTAGTACCTATCTTTACAGCAATCACATTTCTTCTTAAGCCACATGACTCACCAATAAAACCACCAAAGAGCTGAATACTCTGATGTGACCCACCGGCAAACACAGACGAACCCACTGATAAATTGAATCCACTCTTCACTTTTGATACGACAACATCTATTGTGGCCTCCTGTAACAACCCAAAGCTGAGAACCTAAAAACCTGTGTAATTTTTCCACTTTTGTGTTAATTGCATCATGGCATCCATGCATAAACATGTCTCTTTTGAGTTAACACAACATTGATATCGAAATGATATGAAGTTGCTAAAACCAAATGCCAAAGTGCTCTAACAAACTTCCACACAATGATGGCACTCAAAGTTGCAAAACAAAATTTCTTGACATCTTATATTTGTCAAGGAAGTTCCAAGAGTTCAAACAATATTTTGCAATTGCTCTAAAATTTCTAAAGGAGCAACATTTCTGAAAATTAACAAATGCCCTATTTAAAACACTATGAACAAATGTTGTCCAAACTTTTTATTTCAACATGCCAATTTTTGAGTAGCTTCTACTCAATATGGGGAGGCTCCCCAAATTTTCTTAAATTTTTATAAAATGTTTTGGTGCCCTAATAAAATTCAGGAAATGCTGCTGTAATTAGAAAATAACTGGGAAGGACCAAACGGTGATGAACTCAAAACTTCCAGGGGCTTTTTGTAAAAATGCCATCTCCTTCGTTCTGTAGCGACCGCACCGTCGCGTGCCGCCGGACCAGCTCGCCGCCGAGCTCGCCGCGGGGCCCCCTTCGCTGCCCCACTGCAAGGAGAGCATGCCGCACCCGAGCCCCACTCTGCTCCCTCCCTCGGTTCTCCTCCCCGTTTCCCCATCCTCTCTCTCCCGAGCTCCCGAAGCCGCCATGGCCGTCGCCGTCGCCGCCGCGGATTGAGGAGCCTCCGAGTAAATCGAAGGTAGCAGGAAGCTCCGCCGCCACCTCCTCTACCACCTGGCCGCAGGAATCGACGCGGGGCCGCCGCATTTGCCGCCGCCGTCCTCGTTTCTCCGCGCGGCCATCCGACCACCGCCGCGTCTCCGCCGCCCGATTCTGGCCGTCTCCGCCGCACTCCGACCTCGCCGTCTTCGCTAGCGTGTTCAGGGTGAGCGTCCCGTCCTCGCTGGCCCTTCTCCCCTCTCCCCTCCGTGCTAGCGCGCGTGCTTCACGCCGCGGTCGCCATCGCAGAAGCTCCGCTTCGTCGTGTCGACGAAGCCGGTGAGAAACCCGGATTTTCCGGTTTCTTTTCGGAATAAGAAAACGGTACTGGACACCGACGTTTTAACCCGGTTCTCACCCGGAAGTGAACCGGAAACATTTCCGGATTTGAATTTCTCCCGGTGAAAAAATTCGGAAAATTCCGGAATAAATTCCGGATTTCAATACTGTTTTTGAAATTTCTATTTCCTTTTCATCCCTCTAGCCCTATTTGATATAGATCATATGTTGTTGTTAAATAAATCATCAAAGGTTATTTCAAAAAGGAAAGTATAAATAAATCATAACTTTTATCGGTGTATCAAAAAATGCGTGTGATATACCAAAATGCCCAGAAAATTGTGATTAAAACTTTAAAATAAATATTATGCATATTTGATCACAATTGAAGTACGGTGCTTCTAGTAATATTAAAATCATAAATTTAAAAGAGAAAATTGCAAAAGTAATAACTTTTTATCGGGACGTCCGAAAATTGTGTTCCTTACATCGAATTGCTCAGAAAAATGTGCACTAAACTCTGGCATCATCTCCATGCATGTTTACATGAACTTATAGCACAGGAAAACATTAAAACAAATGTAGAGCTATATTTCTCTCTTGTTAAACAATTAATTATCGCACCCCATATAAAATTGGTAGATCTTGCTATAAGAAATTCAATGCACTAAAGAGGTCATGCCATCATGTGTTTGCGCATTGCATTTGTTAAAGCATGTGTGGTGATTGATTGCTCCTCCGTTGTTATATTTCGATAGATCAAGCAGCCGGGGTTACTCTACAATACTCCGAGGATCCGTACTACCAGCACGTTGATCAAGGCAAGCGTAACCCCCCTTGAGCATGTCCTATCCTAGTTTCAGCAATTTTTTTCTCCACTATAATATTGCATGCGGTTCCAAATGTCAATTTGCTTGGATTAGAGTATCCTATAGTTGCATTAAGATTCCGATGCCAATTACCTGTTTCCCCTCCTATTATCCATAGGATTGTATTGTTGGCCTGAAATACTTAACTATGCAATGTTGATGCTTAGCCATGCTTAGTTAAATGCTTAGCCGTCCGATGGATACTTCATGTTGGAAACAGGTTATTGAAGTGTTCAGATGATGGTGGAGAATTGTGGTGACAGGTAATAAATGCTTAAAGGTGGGGATGAGAGGCCACTTTGGTATGGTGGTGTTTTGTCTCACTCTCGCCGCCTAGGTGCGAGTTCTTTACCTCTTGAACCAAGAATGAGCGCGCTTCCTTTCGGTGGGGTATATGGAGCCCTCGTCGACCGACTAACTTGGCGGGACTAGCCAGGGTCCTCTAGTTTGAGCTTCCATTTGCGCGTGCGTTGAGATGGTGGCTAAGACAGATGAGGATGGTGGTGTTAGGAAAATGAGTGGCCACGGGGCAGGGTGTTGAGGCACTGAACCTGTCCGTCCTCACTGATGATCCTGGGTTAGTCTTTAACAAGGTAAAGGTTGTAACCGTTCCCACTCAGCCGGCTTTCCCCGGAAGAGAGCTACGTGTAGGCAATGAGCCGGGCGGTACCGAAGGTAAACACAGTGCACCCCTGCAGGGTTAAATCTTTTCGAAAAGCCGTGTCCACGGTTACGGACAACTTGGGAAAGGACGATAAGATCATAGAATAACTTTAACGGAATGATTAAAAACTGGGTACTAAGGTACCACTCAAGATGCAAAGGTGAGCTTCCTCGAGGGTGATTCGGGGAGGTGCCTTTGATGAACAGGTACAGTGGTTGATGTGGTTGATTGAGAAAGGTGATCAAAGAAAGAGTACTTCTTACCTCTTTTAAAATACTCTGAATAGTCGATGCCATTGAGTTATGTTTTCATAAATAAAATCAGCTTTATGCAAAACAGCCATAAACTTTGAAAGCCTCATCGAGCTAAAGCTCTATATATAATCTTGCGAGTTCGTCGAACTCAACGTCGTTTGTTTTGTTTCAGAGGAGGACTTCACCGACCTCGAAGGTGGGTTCTTTGTGGACGTCGACGAGTAGTCTGGGGTTCCCAGGTGGCAGCTTGGGACATCCCGGAACAGCTGGCGCTGTGATGTTTATCTGTAGGCCTCTTAGGCCATATTTGGATCTTGTTGTTTAGAACAACCTAATTCGCTTCCGCATGTTGTAATGTTGGGTCTGTGACCTCTGGTTGTAATTTGCTATCTTTCTCTATTATAAGAGTTGAACTATATGATTTGTGTCGTAGAGTCTGTGATGTGCCAGTTGTTCCACAAGTCTTGATCTCTCTATTATGCATTGAGGGTTGTGCCTGTGTTAAGGCATCAATCGGGGTGTTGCGTTGCCGATGATCCATTCCGAGCAACGCCTGCCAAAGGTTTTGGCCGGGGATTGGTAAACCCGTAACCTCCGGTTGTATCGCTTAACCGGTGACACACAGCATCACTGTATAACAGTCGGGTCGGGGCGCCACAAGTTGGTATCAGAGCAGTACTGCCTGTAGGAAACCCTTCTACTGGTCGATGTTGAGTCTAGTGTTTGTGAAAATATTTTAACCTAAAAATGAGTTGTGAAAACCATCTTAGGATTCTTTTTACTCCTTATCTGGTTACCCTCTAATCTCGGAGCAATCTTACCTCGATTTGAGTTAAAGGTTTTACTTCTCATCTGTTACTTCAAAATGATTAGAAACGGGGTGGGTTCGACCTTTAGTGTTATGTGTCAGTTGCTCCCGCTGCGTTGCAATCCCAAATCAACTCAGATGTTTCTACCGAATCAAATCATTTGATCCTTTCTTTGGGTTTTAACCCAAGGACTTGAACATAAGGTCCCGGATTGTGCCAACTAGAGTGTGTTAAGTTGTGATTTCTTAACTCTCACTAGTAGCACATGATGCTGATCTTTGACCCAAGTTCTATCTTGTTGATTCCTTGTTATTGTTGCAAATGTATTATCGTCCCTAGTCTGTGTACTTGTGTAGACGCTAATGCTATTGTTCGACCATTCGGAGAAAGATACTAACTGTGTCATTGTCAAATCTCCAGAATGGCTCGAGGAGGCCGTGGAGGCCGTGGTGGTCGCGGTAACCACAATGATGATGAGGATGATCTGCCGCCACCACCCTCGATGGCTGAGGTCTTGATGGCCATTGAGGAGAACCGTGGGCGCAATGAGCGCTTGCTTGAGCAGTTGGTGCAGCAGAATGCACGGAGGAACGAGTGCAACACTCTCACTGAGTTCCTGCGCTCGCAGCCACCCACCTTTGCTGATGCTAAGGAGCCACTGGAAGCTGATGATTGGCTTCGTGCTTTGGAGCGCAAGTTCTCCGCGCTCATGTCCCGGCGAGCAAGTCAACTTTGCCACCTACCTCTTGGTTGGTGCTGCTGGCTGTTGGTGGGAAGCCATGTGGCTTGTTTCCAGCCAACCATGTCTTCACTGGGCTGATTTCGCACTGCCTTCCGTGCGGAGTACATTCCCCAGCCGATCATGGACTTGAAGAGGAGGGAGTTCCTGGATTTGCAACAGGGACGGATGGACCTCCGCACTTATGGTCGTGAGTTCAACCATCTCTCTCGTTACGCCCCAAGGGACGTGACCAATGATGCTGACAAGCAAGAGCTGTTCCGCAAGGGTCTTACTCCGCAGCTCCGCTATGAGTTGCCCTTCAGGTTCCAGACCTATCAGGAGCTGTTCAACCAGGCTTTACTCTTGAGCAAGGAAGAAAGGAACTTGAGGCTTCCAAGAGGCCCGCACACGGGGACCACCAGAGTTCCTCGGGTTCTGAGAGCAAGAAGCGCAGGGTGTTTGTTCCCTACAGCGCGTGCCGCGTGCTCCATTCATGCCGGACCGCGGGATACAGGCCACCTCCTCCGCGCCCCACTACTTCGACACTTGGGGTAGGCGGAGTGGGTACCGTCCTATGCTACCTGCTCCACCTGGAGTCACTTGCTACACCTGTGGCCAGGCTGGCCACTACTCCAGGGAGTGCCCCCAGAAGGCACCTCTCGCGATAACTCCTGCACGAGCCCCTGCCACTCCACTGGCAAGGCTGGACCTATTGTGCGTGGTCGCCTGAACCACGTCTCTGCTGAAGAAGCTGAAGAGGACCCCGGCGTTCTTATGGGTGAGTTACGAATCAACGGCAATCAGCTACAGTTTTGTTTGATTCTGGAGCATCGCATTCATTCATATCCATAGCTTTTGCAAAAGACCACAAAATACCGTTGAGAAAATGAGCGTCCCTTGGTGATCTCCACTCCTGGCTCCAAATGGCAAACCGATGGGGTTACTCCTGAGTCCAGATTACTATCGGTTACTCTTTTCCTTTCGCTTTGGTAGCTCTGAGGTCAAGTGGCATTGATGTCATACTGGGCATGAACTGGCTAGCCAAATACCGGGCTAATCTCGACTGTGCTGCCAAGACCGTCACGTGACCAATTCCTTCCGGTGACAGTGAAGTATTGGTCTGCACTATCAAGACCTCCGTCCTCATACCCAACTCACCGAGATCCTCCTTTGCTTTATGGAAGGCGAATCCCCTCCTGAAATCCAGGACATACACGTGGTGTGTGACTTCCCGGATGTGTTCCCGGAAGAATTGCCTGGCATGCCTCCTGACCGAAGTGTGGAGTTTGTCATAGATCTACTTCCCGGTACGCTCCAATTTCCAAGAAGCCCTACCGTATGCCGGTGGAAGAGTTGGCTCTGTTGAAAGAGCAAATTGATCAGCTGTTAGCGAAGGATTTCATCCAGCCTAGCAGTTCACCTTGGGGTTGTCCGGTACTCTTTGTCAAGAGGGATTCTACCGTGCCTCGTCTAGTCTCTGACTATCGACCGTTGAATGCGGTGACAATCAAGAACAAGTATCCTATTCCTCGCATCAATGATCTGTTGGATCAGTTAGCTGGTGCAACGGTATTCTCCAAGATGGATCTGAGGTCAGGCTACCATCAGATAAAAATCAGAAAGGAGGATATTCCAAAGACGGCATTTGTTACTCGCTATGGCTCATATGAGTATACCGTCATGTCCTTTGGTCTCACAAATGCTCCAGCTACTTTCATGAGGCTCATGAACTCCATCTTCATGGATTATCTTGACAAGTTTGTCGTCATTTACATGATGACATCCTCTTTATTCCAAAACCGATGAAGAGCATGGAACATCTTCGTTTGGTTCTGACAGACTTCGAGAACACCGCCTCTATGCCAAGTTCTCCAAGTGTGAGTTTTGGTTGGATAATTGTCTTCCTTGGTCATGTGATATCCGCTAATGGTGTGGCTGTCATTCCGACAAGATTCAGTCCATTCTGGATTGGAAAACTCCAATGTCAGTCAAGGACATCGTAGCTTTCTCGGATTGGCGGGTTACTACCGCCGATTCATCGAAGGTTTCTCCAAGATAGCCAAGGCTGACTGACCTTCTCAAGAAGGATAAAAAGTTCGTATGGACGGCCGAAGCTGAAGAGAGCTTCAAAACACTGAAAGCCAAACTCACGTCCGCTCCTGTGCTTGTCCTGCCGGACACAAGCAAGGATTTCGTCGTCTTCTGTGACGCCTCTCTACAAGGCTTGGGTTGTGTATTGATGCAAGATGGCCATGTGGTGGCATATGCTTCTCGCCAATTAAGCCGCATGAGCACAACTACCCAACTCATGATCTAGAACTTGCCGCGTGGTCTATGCTTTGAAGCAATGGAGACCATACCTGTTTGGTAACCGTTGCGAGATTTCTCGGATCACAAGAGTCTGAAGTACCTCTTCACCCAGCCGGATTTAAATCTCAGGCAAAGGCGTTGGTTGGAGTTAATCAAGGACTATGATGTGAGTCTGAACTATCAACCCGGCAAAGCAAACGTCGTGGCTGACGCGCTAAGTCGGAAGTCCTATTGCAACAATCTGATGATTGAGAAGGCCCAACCTGCTCTTCATGAAGAGTTTGCCCGTTTGAACCTGGAAATTGTTCCCTGGCTACCTTGCAAATCTGGAGATCAAAGCTACTCTTGTAGACCAGATTAAGGATGCTCAGAAGCTGGATGAGGGTATCTGAATATCAAGAAGAACATTGCTAGTGGAAGGCCAAATGTTTCTCGGAAGATGAATCCGGGTTGTTTATTTTGGTGACCGCTGGTAGTGCCAAAGAACCGGAATTTGAGGGAGCTGATCCTCCAAGAAGCTCATGAATCACCTCTCTCTATTCATCCCGGTAGTACCAAAATGTACCAAGACCTTCGACCACAATTCTGGTGGACTCGTATGAAACGAGAAATTGCCAAGTATGTTGCTGAATGCGACATGTCGACGGGTAAAGGCTGAACATCAAAGACCTGCCGGCACTCTCGCCCTATTGCAGTCCCGAGTGGAAATGGGATGAAATTGGTATGGACTTCATCACCGGGTTTCCCGATCTCAAAAGGGCAACAATGCAATATGGGTAATCATTGATCGTCTTTCCAAGGTTGCTCACTTCCTACCAGTCCGTGATGATATACGGGCAAGTCAACTTGCTGACTTATATTGGCTCGTATTGTTCCATTGCATGGGGTCCCTCTGAGGATCATATCGGACCGTGGAAGTATCTTTGTATCCAAGTTTTGGCAGAGTTTCCAAACTGCTATGGGGTCCCGTCTCAACTTCAGTACCGCCTACCATCCTCAAACTGATGGTCAGACCGAAAGAGTGAACCAAGTGTTGGAAGACATGCTTCGGGCATGTGTAATCTCTTTTGGCAAGGGTTGGGAAAAGTATCTCCCTTTCGCGGAGTTCTCCTACAACAATAGCTATCAAGCTAGTCTGGGCATGGCTCCTTCGAGGCTCTATATGGAAGAAAATGCCGCACTCCTCTAAATTGGTCCGAGACCGGAGAGAGACTCTTTGGTCCGGATGTGATCAATGAAGCTGAGGAGAAGGTTCGAATCATAAGAGAGAATCTGAAGATTGCTCAGTCTAGGCAGAAGAGCTACTATGATAAGCACCATCAGGAAATTCACTATGAAATTGGTGATAAAGCTTATCTCCGCGTCTCTCCCCTTCGTGGCGTTCGCCGCTTCGGTATCAAAGGGAAATTGGCCCTCGCTATGTTGGCCCTTTCACCGTTCTGGCCAAGCGAGGAGATCTTTCTTATCAATTGGAGTTACCGGTCATCTTCCCAAATGTACATGATGTGTTTCATGTCTCCCAACTTCGCCGGTGTTTTAAAGATCCTATCCATGGGGTCAATCATGAGAGCTGGATCTCCAGGAAGATCTCACTTATCGCGAGCATCCTATCCGTGTCCTGGATGAAGCCGAAAGAAGACCCGTAACAAGACTACCAAGTTCCTCAAAGTTCAGTGGTCTCACCATTCCGAGGAAGAAGCAACTTGGGAACGAGAGTCTAGTCTTCGTGAGGAGTATCCCGACTTTTTCCGCAACCTTAGAATCTCGGGACGAGATTCCTGTAAGGGGGGTAGAGTTGTAACAGCCCAAAGCTGAGAACCTAAAAACCTGTGTAATTTTTCCACTTTTGTGTTAATTGCATCATGGCATCCATGCATAAACATGTCTCTTTTGAGTTAACACAACATTGATATCGAAATGATATGAGTTGCTAAAACCAAATGCCAAAGTGCTCTAACAAAACTTCCACACAATGATGGCACTCAAAGTTGCAAAACAAAATTTCTTGACATCTTATATTTGTCAAGGAAGTTCCAAGAGTTCAAACAATATTTTGCAATTGCTCTAAAATTTCTAAAGGAGCAACATTTCTGAAAATTAACAAATGCCCTATTTAAAACACTATGAACAAATGTTGTCCAAAACTTTTTATTTCAACATGCCAATTTTTGAGTAGCTTCTACTCAATAGGGGAGGCTCCCAAATTTTCTTATATTTTTATAAAATGTTTTGGTGCCCTAATAAAATTCAGGAAATGCTGCTGTAATTAGAAAATAACTGGGAAGGACCAAACGGTGATGAACTCAAAACTTCCAGGGGCTTTGTTGTAAAAATGCCATCTCCTTCGTTCTGTAGCGACCGCACCGTCGCGTGCCGCCAGACCAGCTCGCCGCGGGGCCCCTTCGCTGCCCACTGCAAGGAGGAGCCGCGACCCGAGCCCCACTCTGCTCCCTCCCTCGGTTCTCCTCCCCGTTTCCCCATCCTCTCTCTCCCGAGCTCCCGAACCCGCCATGGTCGTCGCCGTCGCCGTCGCGGATTGAGGAGCCTCCGAGTAAATCGAAGGTAGCAGGAAGCTCCGCCGCCACTCCTCTACACCTGGTCGCAGGAATCGACACGGGGCCGCGCATTTGCCGCCGCCGTCCTCGTTTCTCCGCGCGGCCATCCGACCACCGCCGCGTCTCCGCCGCCCGATTCTGGCCGTCTCCGCCGCACTCCGACCTCGCCGTCTTCGTAGCGTGTTCAGGGTGAGCGTCCCGTCCTCGCTGGCCCTTGTCCCTCTCCCCTCCCGTGCTAGCGCGCGTGCTTCACGCCGCGGTCGCCGTCGCAGAAGCTCCGCTTCGTCGTGTCGACGAAGCCGGTGAGAAACCGGATTTTTCCGGTTTCTTTTCCGGAATAAGAAACGGTACTGGACACCGCCGTTTTAACCAGGTTCTCACCCGGAGTGGAACCGAAAAAATTTCCGGATTTGAATTTCTCCGGTGAAAAATGCGGAAAATTCCGGAATAAATTCCGGATTTCAATCTGTTTTTGAAATTTCTATTTCCTTTTCACCTCTAGCCCTATTTGATATAGATCATATGTTGTTGTTATAAATCATCAAAAGGTTATTTCAAAAAGGAAAGTATAAAAAAATCATAACTTTTATCGGTGTATCAAAAAAATGCGTGTGATATACCAAAATGCCCAAAAAATTGTGATTAAAATTTTAAAATAAATATTACATATTTGATCACAATTGAAGTACGGTGCTTCTAGTAATATTAAAATCATAAATTTAAAAGAGAAAATTGCAAAAGTAATAACTTTTTATCGGGACGTCCAAAATTGTGTTCCTTACATCGAATTGCTCAGAAAAATGTGCACTAAACTCTGGCATCATCTCCATGCATGTTTACATGAACTTATAGCACAGGAAAACATTAAAACAAATGTAGAGCTATATTTCTCTCTTGTTAAACAATTAATTATCGCACCCCATATAAAATTGGTAGATCTTGCTATAAGAAATTCAATGCACTAAAGAGGTCATGCCATCATGTGTTTGCGCATTGCATTTGTTAAAGCATGCGTGGTGATTGATTGTCCTCCGTTGTTATATTTCGATAGATCAAGCAGCGGGGTTACTCTACAATACCCCGAGGATCCGTACTACCAGCACGTTGATCAAGGCAAGCGTAACCCCCCTCTGAGCATGTCCTATCCTAGTTTCCGCAATTATTTTCTCCACTATAATATTGCATGCGGTTCCAAATGTCAATTTGCTTGGATTAGAGTATCCTATAGTTGCATTAAGATTCGATGCCAATTACCTGTTTCCCTCCTATTAGCCGTAGGATTGTATTGTTGGCCTGAAATACTTAACTATGCAATGTTGATGCTTAGCCATGCTTAGTTAAATGCTTAGCCGTCCGATGTATACTTCATGTTGGAAACAGGTTATTGAAGTGTTCAGATGATGGTGGAGAAATTGTGGTGACAGGTAATAATATGCTTAAAGGTGGGGATGAGAGGCACTTTGGTATGGTGGTGTTTTGTCTCACTCTCGCCGCCTAGGTGCGAGTTCTTACCTCTTGAACCAAGAATGAGCGCGCTTCCTTTCGGTGGGGTATATGGAGCCCTCGTCGACCGACTAACTTGAGCGGGGCTAGCCAGGGTCCTCTAGTTTGAGCTTCCATTTGCGCGTGCGTTGAGATGGTGGCTAAGACAGAAATGAGGATGGTGGTGTTAGGAAAATGAGTGGCCACGGGGCAGGGTGCTGAAGGCACTGAACCTGTTCCGTCCTCACTGATGATTCGGGTTAGTCTTTAACAAGGTAAAGGTTGTAACCGTTCCCACTCAGCGGCTTTCCCGGAAGAGAGCTACGTGTAGGCAATGAGCGGACGGTACCGAAGGTAAACACAGTGCACCCCTGCAGGTTTAAATCTTTTCGAAAAGCCGTGTCCACGGTTACGGACAACTTGGGAAAGGACGATAAGATCATAGAATAACTTTAACGGAATGATTAAAAACTGGGTACTAAAGGTACCACTTCAAGATTGTAAGGTGAGCTTCCTCGAGGGTTATTCGGGGAGGTGCCTTTGATGAACAGGTACAGTGGTTGATGTTGGTTGAGGTTGAGAAAGGTGATCAAAGAAAAGAGTACTTCTTACCTCTTTTAAAATATCTCTGAATAGTCGATGCCATTGAGTTATGTTTTCATGAAATAAAATCAGCTTTTTGCAAAACAGCCATATAACTTTGAAAGCCTCATCGAGCTAAAGCTCTATATATAATATTGCGAGTTCGTCGAACTCAACGTCGTTTGTTTTGTTTCAGAGGAGGACTTCACCGACCTCGAAGGTGGGTTCTTTGTGGACGTCGATGAGTAGTCTGGGGTTCCCAGGTGGCAGCTTGGGACATCCGGAACAGCTGGCGCTGTGATGTTTATCTGTAGGCCTCTTAGGCCATATTTTGGATCTTGTTGTTTAGAACAACCTAATTCGCTTCCGCATGTTGTAATGTTGGGTCTGTGACCTCTGGTTGTAATTTGCTATCTTTCTCTATTATAAGAGTTGAACTATATGCTTTGTGTCGTAGAGTCTGTGATGTGCCAGTTGTTCCACAAGTCTTGATCTCTCTATTATACATTGAGGGTTGTGCCTGTGTTAAGGCATCAATCGGGTGTTGCGTTGCCGATGATCCATTCCGAGCAACGCCTGCCAAAGGTTTTGGCCGGGGATTGGTAAACCCGTAACCTCCGGTTGTATCGTTTAACCGGTGACACACAGCATCACTGTATAACAGTGGGTCGGAGCGTTACACCTCCACTGCATCAGGAACAAGTGCTAACGTGATGTCAACCGCGCCATAGTCGCCAGTAATGCGTTCCGTGAATGGACGACAACCTGTGTGTAGGTTTCGTACTCTGTTGTGCCATCAATTAACTGTACATCATCTTTTTCCTGCTCCCCTTTCTTGATCCTCATGTCAAACTCAACTAGAACAGGGGAGCTCATTGCGATGCCGCGCTTAGGGCCAGTCATCTCGATGAGAGAACTCTGCAGAACTATCATTACTTAGTATCTCATAGTGAAAAAGCAGAGTTGTTTAAAGCGTGTATTTTTTCTTACAAGCCAACTGGCAAAGAATCTCAAACAAATGACGGCATAGATTCTAAACCCATCTGCAAACATAAGTCGATTGCACACTGAACTGAATGTTTGATAAATCATGCCAGATAATTAACCATAAACTTGCTTAATATGTGCAAGGACAACACCATCTTTGTATAACATCCTCCAAGACACGTGTTTTTACACAGAACCCATAGAAATAAGATACTCAAAGTGAAGCGATCATCACCATTCACTAGCACCTCAAATGTTTATACGAGTAAAGATAAGAAAACTTATAGCAACAATCGTACAAAATGGATTATGTAGTAGGGCTAAGGTATTTGTTGTGTTGATCATTTGTGATAAGAATTCTCAGATGCATTTGAAGAAACAAACAGAATATCAATGGTCCGAGATTGTCCCACTTGACTTTATTTAAACACCTAATACTCGCAAAGAGATCACTCAATTCCACGATATAGTTCTATTTAACTAGAAATTTTTCGGCACTGGGCAGGCGTCAGCCCCCATACATGGTCTTACTTTTGGTAAACAGTCGCCGGGCCTGGCCACTGCGACCCCCTTTTGTGAGGGGGCACCCCTTCTCCCGAATTTACGGGGCTATTTTGCCGAGTTAACGAGTTTAAGTTTAGATGCATTTTCTTAGGTCCAGATTTATGTCCTGATGAAGATTATTTGTAGAATTTCACAGGATGAAATGATGAATCGCTCCTTGAAAGTGTCCCAGATTTAGCCTTAGAGCCTTAGGCTAGAAAGACTGGGAATTAAGAGGGCACCAAGTGTGCGAGATTGTTAAACAGCTGATGTTTCAGCTTGCGTTGTGCCTGTCTGCTTTTCCTTTTATGAATTTCGGGGATGCTCACAGAAATATTTTGGAGTTATGCAACATGATATAATGGTAATCTGTGCATACAAGCATATCTGTGCAGTGCTCCTAAATGTAGTTAACAATTCAATTGTTGTAGACTGTAGTTTCTCTTCAATTATCAGCAAGCCAATGTTAAAACTGAGCAAGGGATGTGCTTGGATGCTCTGATATCGTTGGTGTTAGATTCATCTTTGAATCAGATTGCACGCTTGTACGCTTTACCTCTTAACCTGAATGTGTTAAGTTTCTCCTAGGTCTTGCATATATAAGCTAGCAGATAGCTCTGATATATGGTTGTGATGTCCAGATCTCTGATTTTTTACATGTTACCACCGGTTGAGTGAACCAATGTTAGTCATTCAAGGAGTTAATAGCACCAGCGGTCACACAACTCGTCGTCGATGTGAACTTAAGTCACACTTCTCCAGAATGTGATTATTTGGTCACACAACTCGACAAGTGCGTGCACGCAGGTCAACCATTTTATAAAATTAATATTACTCCAGGGGGTTTTCTGAAAATTTACCGTCCAAAACGGACTGACAAGTGGGGCCAGTGACCTGCGTGCACGCACTTGTCGAGTTGTGTGACCAAATAATCACATTCTGGAAAAGTGTGACTTAAGTGCACATTGGCGTCGAGTTGTGTGACCGCGGGTGCCATTAACTCTCATTCAAGGCATGCTTTGTAAAACCCAGTATGTCTGAGTATTATTTTTTTTGCTTCAAAATAGATGATTAATACTATCCGTGAGTTTTCATTAATGGAGTCGCTCATCATTTAAGTTGCTGAAATTTTTGTTACAGCGGTAGTTGTGTCCTTGAACTGATCTGTAGCTCATATAACTGCTTCCTTCTATTGGACTTTGCGGAATGCAATTTCTAATTTTTTGAGAAGTTGTCTAGCTAATGTTTTGCTGTGGACTTGTGAAATTTCTGTTGCTGAAATTGCATATATATGGGCATAATGTCACCACCTCGAGTCGTCAAGGTTTTCACGGCAGTGGCGACGGGGCACCTGAAGCTCATGCCCCCTATCACTTCATGGCAGAATTGTTCGTTGTCATTTTGAACCATGTAAATAGTAAGTTAATTGAGCTAACAATATTTTCCTGTGTTGTTTGAATGTAGCTGACAGATTGTAATCATATTGCATTGATACATGCGAATCAATACCACTAATCTTGCATCACTACGGGCTAGAACCACACTGTTTTATATCTCATTAGCTGGTAACTATTGTGGAGAGATTGTCCATTTGGTTATAGAAGCTAATCTTTTATATGCACTCCTTTATGTTTGCAGATATTTCCATCTTTAACTTTAAACATTATGAAAATGTTCAGCTGATCCTTTAGGCTGAAAGAGAAAGATTAGTATATGATGGAGTCGTTGTGCAATCATTAATGGCAGATGATTAACCCAGATGCTACTTGTAATATTAGACGTCCAATTAGCCAAACACTTCATCTTGACAGTACGATCACCCGAACTGAGAGCAACCTAGCCCCATTTCCTGTACCATAGCCACACTCATGTCCGATCCCCGTGTCGTTGCTGCTCACTGCTGCCTTCCACTACCGCTTCCCTCCCTACTCTGTACTCCGCCTCGCCAAGGAGCAAGACACGTTCCTAACGGACGCCAATTTTGGCCCCAGCACCACTTCTTCTGTACCCACTGGATGGTTCTTTCACACATAACTTTTTTTCTTGGTTGATTCCCAGTCTGTACGTGAACAATTAAGGTAGGTTTCTCTTGATTGAAGGAACATTAGACTGACAACTGCTGCACTCATATAAGCAGTATGGCAGTTCCGTATTTGCTCTACATAAACTTGCAGACATACAAAGTTGCAATATATTCTGCTGAGCGTTCACATGAGCAATTAAGGTTCTATTATTTACTTCCTTTGGTGTAGAGGAATCAAATTAATGGCTGCTTCATATAAATTGTTGTACCTAACTACCTATCCATTTGAAGTTCAAATCGTGAAATGTATATATATGTAGGTTACGTTATCTTCCTTTTCCTCATGTATGTTTCTCCTTTTATTATGCTAATTGTTGCTGTTGGTTTCATACCTAGCTCCTTAGTTTGAGTTTTTTTTCACACTTGGAGAACAGGAATATTATGGAGCCAATTCTGTGTTTCAAGCCCCAGTTCACTAATAGCAAGATTTGAAGACGTATATAAAGATTATATGTACTACTGATTTCCCGGGCACGTTTTTCTCAAACTAGATAGATGTGAGGTGTACTCTTCACTTTCAGAATAATTTCTGATTTCACTAGTAAAATGTCCGAGGTTAATATTCCCTTTGTGAGAAAGCACTTGAAATGTAATGCAAATGAATCATGAGGTTTTTTTTGGTAGAACATGGAAATAAACGCTGAAAGGTCCATCGATGCAATACAATTATGTAGCATGAAAATGTCTAGGCACTACCTCCTGATGGCTCTTTGGAGTCAAATTGCAGTAGTTGAAGTAATTGTTGCAGTGAATCGTAGGTTAATACAAGCCCTAACGGATGACGTACCTACTAAAAGTTGAAAACATTTAGTGAGAAACTATGATGAAGCAACAACTTGTACCAAGGAATAGAGCAACATAACTATAGTTTTCTATCTTCACGACTATGCAGTACTGGCCTTCGTTTTCTTAACGGTTCGTTTTTCTCTGTGACATCCTTAGAAAAAAGATATAATTTGATAATATGAAAGATCAATATTCAAAGTGTATAATGGAGAGATAACTAGCTTAAATACATAATATTAATAATTCTCGTATGTGTTGCCTTTCTGATTAATACTGTTCAATACTGATTTTTTGCTTCTGAAAATCCTCACTTGTATCACTGTCTATTGGTCATGTTGCCTATCACAAAGGTGATGAAAAGCTGGCTTAGTGCTTCGACTTCAGGTTAGTATTTCCACTATATTACAGTGATTAAATCGGAGGTCAAAGTTGCTCCGAGCTCATATGCTCCTGCCTGAGTGCAAAATTCAGAAAAAATAGAAAACATTTCCAAAAATTCTGAATTCTTTTTTTCAAGAAACATACTCAAATGTTCTAGATATGTGCAAAGTTTCGTGATGCTGTGCAAAATAAACAAAATCGGTGCCCAACATGAGATTCAAAAATGTCTTTTTTAGAGCACTGATTTTATCTTTTTTGTACAGACCACCAACAATGTCATTTCTGTTCGAAACTTTGCTCGTATTTAGAACACTTGTACATGTTTGTCTGTGATTGTTTTCAGAATTTTTTAGTTGTTTTACTATTTTATTCGAATTTTGTAATCGGACAGGAGCAGGTGTGCTCGGGAGCCAAAACTTAAAGTGTGTTTTAGACTATTCATGGATTGTCAAATTTAGTTCTGATTATAGCTATTTGCCCGACCTTTCCTTTTGTTATGTGACA
This sequence comes from Poa pratensis, assembly GCA_947311845.1. Lineage (NCBI taxonomy): Eukaryota > Viridiplantae > Streptophyta > Magnoliopsida > Poales > Poaceae > Poa > Poa pratensis. Next base: position 34,462,052 of record CAMZMU010000061.1, on the reverse strand, counting down.
TGTTGAGTTTGAATCTTTCGTATAAATCTTACAAGTGTGCAAAGATTATGTTCGAAGAATACGCTGCCTCTCAAAACCCAGTTCAGATGTATGTAATAATCACAGTGAACCACTTGCTCTTAAGACCCCAGTATGCATTACTATCTCATCACTTCATCAGGTTTTCCATGCGCCGACTGCTCTTCATCCAAATGAGATTATCTTCTCAGTCATATCAGCTGGGCTTACGGTGCCGATTCTGCAGGCCTAGACTACCATTTGTGCCCTTAGCTAGCTACTACTACATTGAATTGTATCAAATACAAGTGTAAGATTAGCAACCAGCTTAGAAACCTATTGCTCATATTTATTTAACCATGACCTGTCCAAGCAACCAAGGCACAAACTGGGATCTGGCTAGAACGGGAAAAAGTTATCTATCCTCTTACAGATTTATTTTATTCGAACAAATAAATTTTGTAGCCTTATCTTCGAATACCTTCATCTCAATCTTCTTAAGCAAATAGATAGGATGTGGAGGTAGCAATGTAACTTTGCACCATGCGAGAATTGTCTAGTGAATTATTGAAAACAATTGCATGTAGGTAAAGATGTGCACCTGTTGAGCCATGATGGAATTGTCCCGGCTACAGTTGAAAATATAATTAAGCAATCTATCTGCATTATCCCACGCTGCTATGTAACCATATAGTTGCACCGAGCTAGTGTCCATATAAACTTTAGCCAATTTTAATGAGAAAACTTGCATCATGGGACATTCAACATGCCTTTCACAACTGTTGTCCCGGGCCGGAAAGCAATTAGTGGGCTCCGAAAACATCATTGGCCCCAACTGTGCTACAGAAGAAAAAAATATTAGAAAAATACTTACCTTAAATAAATACTAGTATAACTGTGATTTACGCGCACATATTTGTATTAATCTAGAGAAAAAAACTGTCATAAAAATATCAAGTTTAGAAAACAAAATCATAAATACACTAATCAAATAAATGGGGAGAATAAAACAATGTTGCATGGAAAAGGTACAATTTTGAGGAGCCAAACAATAAGAATAGGTATACCAAAGCTAAAAGAAAACATGCTAGAAGTTTATCAGTTCATCCATGACCAAATTTTAACCAATAATAGGTTGATTCAATGTGTACTTAATATATTTCTAAATCTATGCATTATCCACAAATCACAACTTCATCCTCGACCATTTCTATTTTGGTATGAATACATGAGTTTACCTGAAACTCGATTCTTCATGTAGTTTCCAAAAAATAGCAATAATTGCCAAGACAAAAATACATAGTTCAGTATACTAAGTAAAATTAAAAAAATTAACTGAACCCCAACTCTAACAACACTTGTTGAAAATCAAGATGGTCATAATACCAACACTAATTATTGCATACACAGCTAAACCAACACTTAGAGCTCATACAAGTATCTTACCATTGACCGTGCACCCTTTACGTGATAGAGCTAGTCGCCCAGCTTACTGTTAAAAGATGTTGTAATTCTAAGAATACAACTTTGGAACTAAATACTTGGGCAAGGTTGTGTCTAGCAGTCTTTGCAAAGTTTAACAAGAACCAGTACTACAAAACAATGGTCATTTCTTTTTGCTCTTCACCCAGTAGATTCAGTAGATGATTATGCACAAAAAATTGATTACATGCACAAAATTCTCCTCTACAACCATTCCTATGATGAGACATTCTTTGTCAATAAATTCATTGAGCGCCTCAAATCTGAAATTAAGAATGCTATAAAGTTGCAATTGCCTGGAACGGTTGAACTGGCTTTATCCTTGGCTCAAACGCAGGAAGTACTTCTGGTGGAAGATACTACACCATGCCGCAAAAGAAGTGACGCCAGGGTGTTTGCATCGGGGCATCATGGGCGGACACCCAGCACACTCCTCTTCTGCTGCTAAGGTTCCTGTTCAGGAGAAGTTTGATCCACTCCGGGGTTAGCCGGATTTGATAATAAGGGCCAAAAGTGCAAGGGTTTTCCACCTACGAGAATGCTTGGCAATCCTCCACGCAGTGGACAAGTGATGCCCGTATTTGCAACAACAAGAATTCACTATTGCTACTGAAAACCACAGCTTATTCACTTAAATGATAAGCATTTGGTCACACCCATTCAGCTAAAGGTCTTCGTCAAGTTACTTGGGTTGTAACATAAGCTGGTAAGAAGAGGGTGCAAATAATGGAGCGGATGCATTGTCTCGTTTAAACACAATTGATGAGCGCAATGGCATTTCTATGTGTACTACTGTACTCCGAAGTGGCTTGAAACTGCTCAGGGAGGCTATCTTAAAGATGACAAAGCCAAAGAATTATTGGAAAATTTGAGCCTCACTAATCCAAACGACAAGGGATACCAATTAATCCAAGGCATTGCATTATACGCTATAAGGGGTGTATCTGGCTTGGGTCCAACAGGGAGGCACAATGCTGCCATTCTACTATCCTTATGATAGTGGCATTGGAGGACATTCAGGTGTGTTTGTGACCTATAGCGCATCAAATCCTTGTTTGCATAGCCTAGGATGAAAGTCGATATCCAGAAGTAAAAAGTGAACATGTCAAGCAACCAGGACTTTTATCTCCACACATAAGATTCCTAACGAAGCTTGGAGTTGTGTGAAACTGGACTTTGTTGAAGGTCTCCCCAAGAGTAATGGGTATGACACCATTCAAGTAGCGCTGGGTAAATTCACAAAACGCAGCCATAGCTCAACCCTTTATTGCCTTCACGGTCGCTAAGCTATACATTAACAATGTTTACAGACTCCATGGTATGCCCGAGCTACTGATTTCAGATCGAGACAAAATCCCTACAAGTACTGTGTGGCAACAGTCGGATACCAAGATGAATATGAGTTCCCCTTATCATCCTGAAACCGCTGGACAATCTGAGAAGGTCAATCAGTGCATGAAGACCTTTCTCATGTGTATGGTTCATGCTTGCCCAATGCAGTGGTCTTAGTGGCTTCCATTGGTGGAATATTGGTATGATACTGCATATCATTCATCCATCAAAACTGCTCCATTTCAAGCACTTTATGGTTACATTCCTTGTCAGTTAGGAGTTTCCCAGATTTCTGATAAGACTCCTACTGAACTATCTGTCTGATTGGCTAAAGGAGAAAGATGATATGTCTTCTCTGATCAAGCAGCACCTCCAACGAGCACAACTCTGTATGAAACATCGGAAGATAAACAGCGCATTGAACGTGATTTTGCCATTGGGGATAGGGTTTACTTGAAGCTGCAACCATATGTGCAGATGGTAGTTGCTAGGCGCTCTTGTCAGAAGTTGTCCTTTAAGTACATTGGACCGTATCAGGTTGAGGCCAAAATTGGTGAGCTAGCATATTGCATGAAGCTGCCTCCTGGCAGAGCAATTGCTCGTGAGATGGAAGGGATTGCCTCTGTCTCTGGCTACTTGGGAGAAGGCGAACTAGTTGCTACGTTCACATCCACAGCTGCTGATACGTCTCAAACGTATCTATAATTTTTGATGTTCCATGCTTGTTTTATACCAATTGCTACATGTTTTGCATCTACTTTATATCACTTTTATACATTTTTTGGGACTAACCTATTAACAAGATGCCGAAGTGCCAGTTCCTGTTTTCTGCTGTTTTTGTATTCCAGAAAAGCTAGTCTGGAAATATTCTCGGAATTGGACGAAACTACACGGGGGTCCCTATTTTTCCAGAACACACCTGACGGAGCGAAGGAGCAGCAGAGGAGGGCCACCAGGAGGCCACACGCACCTAGGGCGCGGGCCCCCCTTCTGCCGCGCCCTAGGGTGGTGTGGGCCCCTCGGGGGTCCGCAGCCGCCGCCCTTTCGCCTACTTATTCCCCCGACGCGAAAACCCTAAGTACCTGAGCAAATATCCACGAAAAGATCCAGAGACGCCGCCGTCGTCAACCCTAGCTCGGGAGGGTTCAGAACCTCTTCCCGGCACCCTGCCGGAGAGGGGAATCGTCACCGGAGGCTTCTACATCGCCATGCCTGCCTCCGGAGTGATGCGTGAGTAGTTCATCCTTGGACTACGGGTCCATAGCAGTAGCTAGATGGTTGTCTCTCCACTTTGTGCCATCATGTTTAGATCTTGTGAGCTGCCCTACATGATCAAGATCATATTATTGTAATGCTACATGTTGTGTTTGCTGGGATCCGATGAATATTGAATATTATGTCAAGTTGATTATCAATCTATCTTATATGTTATTTAAGATCTTGCATGCTTTCCGTTACTCGTAGATGCTTTGGCCAAGTAGATGCTTGTAACTCCAAGAGAGAGTATTTATGCTAGATAGTGGGTTCATGTCTCCGTTTAACCTGGGACAGTGACAGAAAGTTCTAAGGTTGTGGATGTGCTGTTGCCACTAGGGATAACCTAACGATGCTATGTCCACGGCATATGTGTTTGTTTACATTACGCACTTTACTTAATGCAATTATCCGTTGCTTGCAACTTAATACCAACGGGGGACTCGGATGACAACCCGGCGGTGGATTATTAGTCATAGATGCTGTTGGATAACGATCTATGTATTATGTCGTAATGCCCAATTAAATATCATAGTAGTCAACATGTCATGTATATGCATTGTCATGCGCTCACTATTCGTCAATTGCCCAGCTGTAATTTGTTCACCCAACATGTTAGTTATCTTTTATGGAGAGACACCACTAGTGAACTGTGGACCCCGGTCCATTCTTTTACACTGATTAAACAACCACAAACTGCAAACTGTTCCTTTTTCATTCTCTGCAATTTAATACTCATTTTCCACACCATACGTTTAATCCTTTGTTTTCAGCAAGCCAGTGAGATTGACAACCTCACTGTTTCGTTGGGGCAAAGTAGTTTGATTGTGTTGTGTGCAGATTCCACGTCAACAGTCCAGACTCCCTGCACAGCTATTTTTCTGGCGCCGTTGACAACCTTCTGAAGAGTTGCTGCTCCTACTGGTTCGATAACCTTGGTTTCTTTCTGAGGGAAAACTTGCTGCTGACTACATCATACCTTCCTCTTGGGGTCTCCCAACGAACGTGTGTTTCACGTCATCAAGCTATTTTTCTGGCGCCGTTGCCGGGGAGTAGAAGTTCTTCAGCAGCTCCTTCTCCCTCAACAGCCTATTTTTCTGGCGCCGTTGCCGGGGAGACAGCAGTCTTCTGCAAGGGGAGTTTCACGCTTCCAATCTCTTTACTTTGTTTTTGTCTTGCTTAGTTTATTTTATTTTATCTTGTTTGCTTTCAATTATCAAAAACACAAAAAAATTAGTTACTTGCATCTAGTTTACTTTCAAGTTATTTTCTGTACTGTTTTTATTTCTGCTAAAATGAGTACTCCTGAGAACACTAAGTTGTGTGATTTCACTAGCACGAACAACAATGATTTCATATGCACACCTATTGCTCCACCTGCTGCTTCAGCAGAATTTTATGAAATTAAACCTGCACTTTTAAATCTTGTTATGAAAGAGCAATTTTCTGGTGTTAGTACTGATGATGCTGCTGTTCACCTTAATAACTTTGTTGAACTTTGTGAAATGCAAAAGCTCAAGGAAGTAGATGGTGATATTATTAAACTGAAACTTTTTCCTTTCTCCTTGAGAGGACGTGCTAAAGAATGGTTGCTATCTTTGCCTAGAAATAGTATTGATTCATGGACTAAATGCAAAGATGCTTTTATTGGAAAATATTATCCTCCTGCTAAGATTATTTCTTTGAGAAGTAGCATAATGAATTTTAAGCAATTTGATAATGAACATGTTGCTCAAGCATGGGAGAGAATGAAATCATTGGTTAAAAATTGTCCCACTCATGGACTGACTACTTGGATGATCATCCAAACCTTCTATGCAGGATTAAATTTTTCTTCGAGGAATTTATTGGATTCGGCCGCTGGAGGTACCTTTATGTCCATCACTTTGGGTGCTGCAACAAAGCTTCTTGATGATATGATGATTAATTATTCTGAGTGGCACACCGAGAGAGCTCCAACAGGTAAGAAGGTAAATTCTGTTGAGGAAACCTCCTCCTTGAGTGCCAAAATTGATACTATTATGTCTATGCTTGCAAATGGTCAAACACATGTTGATCCAAATAATGTTCCTTTAGCTTCTTTGGTTGCTCAAGAAGAGCATGTTGATGTGAACTTCATTAAAAATAATAATTTCAACAACAATGCTTATAGGAATAATTTTGGTAATAGCAATTATAGGCCCTATCCTTCTAATAGTGGCAATGGTTATGGAAATTCCTATAGTAACTCCTACAATAATAATAAGAGTGTACCCTCTGATCTTGAAGTTATGCTTAAGGATTTTATTAGTACACAAACTGCTTTCAATAAAACTGTTGAGGAGAAATTTGGGAAAATTGATGTGCTTTCCTCTAAAGTTGATAGTCTTGCTCTTGATGTTGACTTATTGAAACTAAAGAACATGCCTCATGATGTTAAAGAGAGCAAAACTCTCAATGCTATACAAGTTAAAATTGATAACAATGTGAGGATGTTAGCTGAATTGCATGCTAGATGGGAAAGAGAGGATGAAATTGCTAGAAAGAATAATATTGCTAGAGTTTATACTATTACTACTTCTGAAAAGCTTCAAACTCAAGTGTTAACAAACCTCCTACCATTAATGGCAAGATAGTTGGTGTTGGTAATGTTTCCACTTCTATTGCAAAATGTCCTAAATTGCCTGATAACTCTGAAACTGTCCTTGATAAAGATGCTGAAATTTCTAGCAATAAGGAAGAGAATAATTCCATTACTTTTGATGATAATGACTTTGATTTTGATGGTTGCAATATTTCTGAAGTAATTAAGTTCTTGCAAAAGCTAGCTAGAAGTCCTAATGCTAGTGCTATAAACATGGCTTTTACTAAACATATTACTAATGCTCTCATGCAAGTTAGGGAAGAGAAATTAAAACATGAAGCTTCTATCCCTAGGAAGTTAGAAGATGGTTGGGAGCCCATCATTAAATTGAAATTGAATGACTTTGATTGCAATGCTTTGTGTGACCTTGGTGCTAGTATTTCTGTTATGCCTAAAAGATTATATGATATGCTTGATTTAGCACCTTTGGAAAATTGTTACTTGGATGTTCACCTTGTTGATTCTACTATTAAAAAACCTTTGGGAAGAATTGATGATGTTCTTATCATGGTTAACAACAATTATGTCCCCGTTGATTTTATTGTCTTGGATATTGAGTGCAATCCATCATGCCCTATTGTGCTGGGAAGACCTTTTCTTAGGACTGTAGGTGCTATTATTGATATGAAAGAAGGGAATATAAAATATCAATTTCCTCTCAAGAAAGGTATGGAACACTTTCCTAGGAAGAAGATTAAGCCACCTTATGATTCTATTGTTCGAACAAATTACAATGTTGATGCTTCTTCACTTGGTAATACTTGATGCATGCTTTGTGCCTAGCTAAAAGGCGTTAAAGAAAAGCGCTTATGGGAGGCAACCCATTTTATTTTTCTGCAATTTTTCTTTTATTGAGTCAAGGAGTTTGTTTACTTCTGTAGCAACTCCTTTGTATCTTTATTTTCTCGCATTGTTGTGCCAAGAGTAGCCTCTAATGATAAGATGATGCTTAATTTTGATTGCTGCGCAGAAACAGATTTTTGCTGTTCACTGTACGAAATTCCTAAAATCACCAGATTGTTAATTAAATCTGAAATTTTTGTGCGTAATCTTTATGAATGTCTGAAACTTTCATTAGTTCAGAGTTTCTCGATCTGAGCGTCGTAAGTGCCTCGAAAAAATTCGTCTTTGCGGACTGTTCTGTTTTAGACAGATTATGCCTTTTTATTTTTGCATTCTCTCTTTTACTAGTGTTGAGTGAAATTCTTTTTTGGGTGGAAGAGCTTCACATAACATCAGTGGCTGTAGCTAATGTTTAAAGTAACAAATCATATTGCGTCTTTATGAACATGTGAATTTTTGATTATGCACTAACCCTCTAATGAGATCTACTTTGAGTTTGGTGTGACGGAAGTTTTCAAGGGTCAAGAGAGAAGGATGATATAATAGGATCAAGAAGAGTGAAGAGCTTAAGCTTGGGGAGGCTCCCATGGATCTCCCCAGCATATTTCAAGAAGACTCAAGCGTCTAAGCTTGGGGATGCCCAAGGCATCCCCTTCTTCATCGTCAAAATTATCAGGTCATCTCTAGTGAAACTATATTTTAATTCTTTCACATCATATGTGCTTTTCTTGGAGCGTCTGTGTGCTTTTTATTTTCAGTATTGCATTTTATTTTCAATAAAGCTTGACTGGACCCTAGCATTCTTGATTGGGAGAGAGACACGCTCCGCTTTTTCATGAGAATACTCCTATTCTTCACTTATATTTGTTGAGTATTCATATCTAGCGCTGTTCAGCTTTTAGCTCTTGTTTTCATGTATCTCTTGTCAGAGCTATTAGCTTTCTTTTGTAGAAAGTACTCTCTTGCTTCACTTATATTTGTTTGGAGAGTTGATGAAATAAATTGATTGGTGTTTGGTTGGTTCAGAAAATGTTGCATGTGGTAATTGGTATAAGGAAAAACTTGCTTAATCTTGTAGATCACTAAAATGGATAACTTGATGCTTGTCAATTGTTTTGAGTTAACAAGTAGATCATGATTAAATTGTGCATCACATGAGTTAAGCCTATTAGTGAAGAACTACCGTAAAGCTTGTTGAAAATTTGGTTTGCATCGGTGGTACCTCTAAGGTCTAGATATTTTCTAATAACAGGGTTTGGTTAACAAGGAAGACGGTATGAAGTCTTATAACGTTTGCAATATGTTTGTCATATAAAACTTGGTGTACGGGTTGATATTCTTGTTTGCTTACATAACCTTGCTAGCCTAAACTCTGTACTGAGAGGGAATGCTTCTCGTGCATCCAAATCCTTGAGCCAAAATCCATGCCATTTGTGTCCACCATAACTACCTATATGTGGTATTTCCTTGCCACTCCAAGTAAATTTTTCATGTGCTACCTTTAAATTATTCAAAATGTTATTATTCCCTTTTTGTGTCAATGTTTACTAGCTCATGAGGAATTAGTGTGGTTATTCTTTATTCTATTTGTCGAGTGGACTTTTACACCTGGACTAGTGGCATATACATCCGCTTATCCAATAACTTGCAAAAAGAGCTGGCAACGGGGTGCCCAGTCCCAATTAATTACAACTTTAACCAATTAATTCTCTTCACACTTTTGCCCTGATTCATCAGTAAGCAATGACAAACAGTGAAATACCTGAATGTGTGTAAACCAAAGAGAAAGAGGGATGATCTGCCTTGCTGGTAGAAATAACGTCCTTCATGGGAGCCGCTCTTAAAAGTCCGTTCGACAGGTAGAATACTGTTCTCACCCGCTACCATTCGTTGACAATTAACAAACACCTCTCAAAAATAGATACTCCTCCATGGTATGTGATTGATGGAAGGCACCCGAGGATTCGGTTAGCCATGGCTTGTGTTAGCAAGGTTGGGAGGAGTATCAAATATTTTATGCAATCTCTATATGCTTTCAAAAACCTAAAAGCTCTAGCACATGATTTAATCCCTGCTTCCCTCTGCGAAGGGCCTTTCTTTTACTTTTATGTTGAGTCAGTTTTCCTATTCTTTCTGTCTTCCACAAGCAAACACTAGTGTCAACTTTGTTACAACATGCGTTATATGCAATGTATTGGACTTGTTATACTACTTTGTGTTGACAATATCCATGAGATAAATATGTTGAAAGTTGAAGCAAATGCTGAAACTAAATTCTTCCTTTGTGTTGATTAAATACCTTTTAGAAACTATTGCTTTATGAGTTAACACTTATGCAAAACTGTTTGATGCTTGTCTCGAAAGTACTATTCATGAAAACGTTTAGCTTGTGTGATTCATTGTTTACTCATTATCTATTTGGTAGCAAATTATAGACCATTGACTTGGATCACTTCATTCATTTACATGTGCCTTGCAATATTATATGATCAAGATTATGATAGTAGCATGTCACCTCAAAAATTATTTGTTTTTATCGTTTACCTACTCGAGGACGAGTAGGAACTAAGCTTGGGGATGCTGATACGTCTCAAACGTATCTATAATTTTTGATGTTCCATGCTTGTTTTATACCAATTGCTACATGTTTTGCATCTACTTTATATCACTTTTATACATTTTTTGGGACTAACCTATTAACAAGATGCCGAAGTGCCAGTTCCTGTTTTCTGCTGTTTTTGTATTCCAGAAAAGCTAGTCTGGAAATATTCTCGGAATTGGACGAAACTACACGGGGGTCCTATTTTTCCAGAACACCCTGACGGAGCGAAGGAGCAGCAGAGGAGGGCCACCAGGAGGCCACACGCACCTAGGGCGCGGGCCCCCCTCTGCCGCGCCCTGGGTGGTGTGGGCCCCTCGGGGGTCCGCAGCCGCCGCCCTTTCGCCTACTTATTCCCCCGACGCGAAAACCCTAAGTACCTGAGCAAATATCCACGAAAAGTTCCAGAGACGCCGCCGTCGTCAACCCTAGCTCGGGAGGGTTCAGAACCTCTTCCCGGCACCCTGCCGGAGAGGGGAATCGTCACCGGAGGCTTCTACATCGCCATGCCTGCCTCCGGAGTGATGCGTGAGTAGTTCATCCTTGGACTACGGGTCCATAGCAGTAGCTAGATGGTTGTCTCTCCACTTTGTGCCATCATGTTTAGATCTTGTGAGCTGCCCTACATGATCAAGATCATATTATTGTAATGCTACATGTTGTGTTTGCTGGGATCCGATGAATATTGAATATTATGTCAAGTTGATTATCAATCTATCTTATATGTTATTTAAGATCTTGCATGCTTTCCGTTACTCGTAGATGCTTTGGCCAAGTAGATGCTTGTAACTCCAAGAGAGAGTATTTATGCTAGATAGTGGGTTCATGTCTCCGTTTAACCTGGGACAGTGACAGAAAGTTCTAAGGTTGTGGATGTGCTGTTGCCACTAGGGATAACCTAACGATGCTATGTCCACGGCATATGTGTTTGTTTACATTACGCACTTTACTTAATGCAATTATCCGTTGCTTGCAACTTAATACCAACGGGGGACTCGGATGACAACCCGGCGGTGGATTATTAGTCATAGATGCTGTTGGATAACGATCTATGTATTATGTCGTAATGCCCAATTAAATATCATAGTAGTCAACATGTCATGTATATGCATTGTCATGCGCTCACTATTCGTCAATTGCCCAGCTGTAATTTGTTCACCCAACATGTTAGTTATCTTTTATGGAGAGACACCACTAGTGAACTGTGGACCCCGGTCCATTCTTTTACACTGATTAAACAACCACAAACTGCAAACTGTTCCTTTTTCATTCTCTGCAATTTAATACTCATTTTCCACACCATACGTTTAATCCTTTGTTTTCAGCAAGCCAGTGAGATTGACAACCTCACTGTTTCGTTGGGGCAAAGTAGTTTGATTGTGTTGTGTGCAGATTCCACGTCAACAGTCCAGACTCCCTGCGACAGCTATTTTTCTGGCGCCGTTGACAACCTTCTGAAGAGTTGCTGCTCCTACTGGTTCGATAACCTTGGTTTCTTTCTGAGGGAAAACTTGCTGCTGACTACATCATACCTTCCTCTTGGGGTCTCCCAACGAACGTGTGTTTCACGTCATCAGCTGCCAGCTTGAGGACAACCTGGCGCTCAATATGGGGGCAGTGCCACAGCCCATACTGTGCGGATCATAACCAGTAATGGATAGCATGTGTGTGCGCTGGCCCAAGGTCCAGAAAGTGGGTGAACCCGTGTGTCGTCGTGTGTGGTTATTGGCGTGTGGAACTGGGGCTCGGTATTCAATCATCAAACTGTAAGAGCTGAACTCCTACCTGCTACTCTGAAACTATATCTAGATCCTTCTACCTCAATTCTCTGCTCATCTACCCTTATTCTCTCCAATTCATGTGAATTATTCCTACCGGTCTGTAGCAATCATTAAGTCACTCGTATGCCACCTATTTTATATTGCAACAAGACTAGTGTTCAGTTTCTCATCATGCATCATCTATCACCAAATTCCTATCTAGTTATTTCAGATAACAGATCATAATTTCACTACAACAATCAAAATACATTGCATATTCTAAACAAACAAATGCACATTCAGCCTAACACTGGTAATCGAATAACTTGTCAAATCTCGTAAAAACTAATTGGAGCAAGACAGGAAAGAGATTGCACGACTTACTCTCATGACGGGTACTAATCGGACATATCATTTGGAGATAAGAGTGTCGGTATATAGAAACCGTCGCGATGGCTGCTATTATCAAAGATGAAGGCCGATGTTACATCATCAGCAGGATGGCCAACAAGGACATTCTTGGTTCCATTCCTTATTTCTGCTCCATCTATCCCTTTGCTGCTGGCAAATTGCTCACTTAGGGAGTTACTGAAGGTGCGGAAAAAATGATTGGCACATGGGGGTGGCTGTGCCAATTCGGCTTACCACATTTCATCGGGCCATGTTGTGCAAAGTTCCTTGCCATTTTCAGGGATCATAAGCGGATCTATGACCAAAGAGCAACCTTAGTATCCGGTTCAAATAAGATACATACGTACATGCTAAATAATTTGCAGGACAGAAATCCAATTCACCGGTTTAAACTCTAGCGCGACAGAAATTCTAATTCCCCACTACTTAAAAAGAAATATCAATTCCCTGATTTGGGGTGTGTGCAATAAGACTTGGCAGAATAATAAGACTTCAAATGCCCAAATTCAAGTAACGCAAAAACGCACCGGGAAACAGAATGCAGATTCCGCCATGAGTGGAGCATCTCGTCGTGCAAGTTCCAGGGACCGCCACCGAGGTGAGGAGAGCATACAGGCGAAGGGCACCAATTTTTGGATGAACGAGGCGGCGCAGCGGAGGGACTTCCCACCTATAAACTCATTACAAGAGTATTTTACTAACACCCATAAAAAACCTCTGAAAACTTATGTGTATTTTTAAGATCGGGATATGTTGTTTGGATAGCAGGTTTTTTAGCAGAGCATACCAGCGGCGGACGGCAGCACTTCCTCGGCTGCGGCTTGAATCCAGCGGGGAGCACGACGCGGGCAAGCAGATGGAACCGGGCAGGGAGTGGGTATGGATTATCCAAAAATTAAATAGGACTATTCGATGGTTTTAATCCGAATAATCCAATTTTCTACCGAAATTTCTAGCCTAATAGAGCATAATTTGGAGTTAGTGAGTTGTCGAGTTTGTCCGTTGAACAACAACTCACTTAAATAGTCATTGTATAAATATGGAGAACAACTTTGTAAGTTACTAGGTTATTGAACAATTATTATTGATTGTATGGTTTGACAGTTTACTTGTATCTATCCAATTAATTTTATTTCCACCCCGAATCCGGCCTTGTTTCTGTTCCCGAATCCGCAACCACATATATCCGCCTCCAAATCCGCATCTGGTCATTATCCGCTTAGTTCTGAATCTAATGAAAAATATGATAAAGGATATGGTAGAGCAAAATCCGATCCGATCCATTTACATCCCTACAGATATATCTCGGATAGGAAAACCGACCTGCCCCGTCGATTTTTATTTTTCGTGTAATTGCGAATACGTTGGATTTTGATGGCCTAAATTGGGTTTCCAAACAGCAATTTCTTGAACAGCGTAAGGGCACGATTGGTAGCTATTTTGAAATATATTGATAATACTTTGGTTTTATAAAACACTGAAGTATTAAATACTTCAATGCGTTTGGGTCCAACGAATATTGTGGTTTACATACTTCTGAGTAATACATGGCCATGAGCAGCAAGTAAATCTTAATAAAATCTGTAGCTCAAGCCCTGGCTACCTATAATATGGGGATCTTCAAGTTGCTGGTGGACTTCCGCGATGACAATATGAAAATAATCAAGCAATTCTTCCGAGGCGAGGACCAAGACAAAAGGAAGGTGCATTGGTATTCTTGGGATCTCCTAATAAAACCCAAAGACATGGGAGGCATGGGTTTTAGGGATTCCAAACTGTTCAATCAAGCTCTCGTAGCCAGACAAGGCTAGCGGCTGCTCACCAAACCTGACAGTCTATGTGCAAAAATCATGAAAACAAAATATTTTTTGAGAGGAAAATTGCTATATACTGTCTTTACTGCTCACGCCTCACCTGCTTGGAGAGGTATAGAGCATGGCATTGAACTCTTGAAGAAAGGTACCATCTGGAGAGTAGGAAATGGGAGGGGCATCAATATTTGGAGAGACAATTGGTTGCCAAGATGAAACCTAAATGCCTAAAAGCTTCACTCGAGTCAACAAAGTTTCTCAGTTACTAAATCTGGACTCTAAGGAGTGGAACAAGGAGGACATTGATAAATATTTTCCCCCTCATGATGCAGAACATATATTAAACTTGAGGATCCCAGTCGGCGTAGCCAGGCCCCAGGCTACCCTGGCCATGACCTGGGGCATGGAAGCTAGTTCCTTTGTTGACTGTAGCTACTGTAGCAACGTTTTACACTGTTTTGCACTGTACCAAGAGCATTGCCCTGGGGCTTTGAATTATCCTGGCTATGCTACTGATCCCAGATACAGATATGGAGGACTTGCAGCTTGGAACAGTGAGAAAACTGGAATATTCGTGTTCCTAAGGGATGATATAGCCCATGGAAATAGGAAGGCTACGGTTAAATATTCTATTATGTTCCTCAAGAACTATTCCCAGATGTTGAACACGGATACCCCTATAAGAGTAGACGACAAAGGAAAAGGGCCGCTTTTCAGAACAAACTAGGGATATTAGCGCGGTAATAGCGCGTGTGTTTGATGATTTCAAGTATGTTTGTGGAAAAAAAATGGTTGGAATGTGAATATTATTTGAATCTGGAAAAGCTTGTGTTTAGGGGAATGGTTAGATTTCGAGTATGGTTTGTATTGGAATGTATTCGAATTTGTATTCTTTTGGTGTGTACGAAATGGTTTGAATTTATTTGTTTTTCGTTGAAAAATAGTTAACAGTTTTTCCATAGTTTTTTTGTATATTTTATATATTTTGTCGATTATATATACTTGTAATTAGTAATCTATTCGAATTGATGTAATATGTTTGTGGTTTGCTGTAAATCTTTAGTGTAATTCAATGTTTAGAAAGAATACATTATATGAGTATTTATTGAATTCAATTTAGTTGCAATTTGTAATTAGAGGAAATAAATTTGCATTTTCTTTAAGTGCCTATCTAATTTTTTTTTTGTTGTTGTTGTAAGTGCAACTACATAATAAGAGGGATTTAAGGTGTGTTAGCTCCTAATATGTTAACTAAATTGAAATGTAGATTATGGTTCCATTTTGTTGTAATTTTCTTATTTAGCATCATAACCAGAGGAAATATAGTATGGTTATCTTCAAATAGTTTTCATTGTTTATTAAATTTGTTTGCATATTTCTTAGTATTTACCAAATTGGAATATTCAGATATATTTGTAGTGGAGAATGCAATATGTGAGATGTATTTTGTAGTATCTTCAATTTTGTAGTAAGTTGTAATGTTCAAATGTGTTGCATTTATGTTTTCTATGAGCATTTTGAATATCTTATCGTTTTTCTAAATTTCTAGCAAATTGGAACGTCGAAATGTTGATATATTATAGTTTTTTTTTATCTTCCAATTTTGTAGTAAGTTGGAATGTTCAAGTTTTTTTTTTTCTGTTGTTAGCATTTTTGAAATATTTTGTCATAGTTACAAATATTTAGTAAATTGAAATGTGAGGGTGTTGATATGTTTTGATAAGTTTTGGAAAAGGGAAATTATAATTGTTTTGCAAACTGAAACGTCTTGCATTTATTTTCCTTTTTCTTGATTATTATTGGAATGACTTGATAAACTACATCTTATTTAGCAAACTGAAATTGTGGAGATTTCATTTACTCCACAAGCGCGGCATTTAACCCCATCTTTACTTTTACGTGAACTCTCAAAAACTACATCTTATTCACAATTTGATATGAGTTGATAATAGAAGAAGAAAAAGTCTAGCTTCAAGAGGTTAGTTAGAATCGTGATTCTATTACTTATAGGATGGTATGAACAACCTATCTTTAATCAAAGTGATATAGATGTAAACATATGCTTCGTGATATTGTATAGTGTACAATGTTAGAATTTTTCTGGGAATTTAACAAAAAAAGAAAATTTAAATCAGCAAGCCGAAAACAAAGTTAGGACAAATTTTGAACATAAATGGACATTTGTTAGTTTATGTGGAAAGTTTAAAATTTTCTTTAGTTTTTAAAAATCTTGAAATGTAAAATATGCACAATGTTTCGTGTTGCATCTTTTGTGTGGTAAGTCCGAGAATTTGGTAGAATTTGGGAAATGCTGACATGTTATTTGCATTATGGCGTGCACAATTTATTTTTGGTGCAATTTATGTGCGAAAAGTTTGAAAATTTGATAAATGTAGAAAATTTGATATATTGTTTCTACTATTTTGATTTGTAGGTTGGAAGATATGTTTTTTTTTAAATAAAGCATTCTTTTTTTAATAGATATTTTGAATTGTAGTTTGGTAGATACAAATTTTTTTTATTTTAGTATTTTGTTGTAATTGTTGATATATTGCTTGTATTATTTTGGATTGTAATTTGGAAGATATGTTTTTTTTTGAATTTTATCATTTTTTAAATTGTTATTCTGGAGTGTGAACTGAAAGATATGAAATTTTCGAATTTTAGTTTTTTTGTACAATTGAAATTTGGGAAACTTTGATAAGTGTCGAAAAGTTGGAAATATGTTAAATTTAGAAAACTTTAATGTTGTGTTTGTATTATTTTGATTTATAGTTTGGAAGATACAATTTTTTTTTGAATTGTAGCATTTTTTTGTGTAATTGTTACTTTGAATTATAGTTTGAAAGTTATAATTTTTTGAATTCTAACATTTGTTTACAATTGTTTTTTTTTTGAATTGTAGGTTGGAAGATATGATTTTTTTGATTTTTTTTAATTATGAAATTGCATTTGCATTATGGTATGCACAATTTATTGTTTTGGTTCAACTAATTTTGTTAAATTTAGAAAGCTTTGTTGTGTTGTGTGTATTTTTTTTTTTGATTTATGTATTGAAAGATTTTTTTTTTGAATTCTTAACATTTTTCTGTAATTGGGAAAGTTATTAATTTTTTGAATTCTAACATTTGTTTACAATTGTTTTTTTTTTGAATTGTAGGTTGGAAGATATGAATTTTTTGATTTTTTTTAATTATGAAATTGCATTTGCATTATGGTATGCACAATTTATTGTTTTGGTTGAACTAATTTTGTTAAATTTACAAAGCTTTGTTGTGTTGTGTGTATTTTTTTTTTGATTTGTGTATTGAAAGATATGATTTTTTTTTGAATTCTTAACATTTTTCTGTAGTTGGGAAGATTCCTGCCAGATGGGGCCCGCATGTCATTTTTTTCTTTCCGGAAATCGCTTTAAAAAATAAAAAACTGACGGGTGGGGGGCGTGCGGGACGTCAGCGGTGACGTCATGCGACGGTGGACGCGGCCGCCGTCGTTCGCCGGCGCGCTGGCGAGCTCGCGGCGGAGCAGAAGCGTGTGGATCTGAAAGAGCGGGGTGGGGCGAGTCGAAGGGGCGGCGGGTCAGACCATTTGGTCGCCGTCGTCGCCGACGGTGAGCAAAATGGCGGCGGCGGACGTCGAGATAGGCCGTGGTGATGCGGCGGCGATTTCCGCGCGGATGCGGCGCTCCGGCACGCATCCCTCGGCGAGGAGGTGGAGGGCGGCGCGGCGGAGACGTCCGTGGCCGCGGATTTGGTCGGGGAGGCGCGAGGCGGCGGCGATGCGCGCCGGCGCCGACGGCGACCCACGGCGTCGCGGGAGAGAGAGGAAGAGGAGGAGAGACCGTGTTCTGCGGGTCTTTTTGCAAAAAAATCCCTGGCTTTTCCGCAAATGCTGTCAAGTTCTTTGCGGGCGTTTTTTTGCAAAATCGGTGCGCCAAATATCGTGCGGGTGACGTGTCGCCGCTTGATCGGTAGAAATTGCTCTGCTACAGTAATACTGTAGCTGCACGATTCTTGGCGCGATCTGGGCCGTCCGTGCGGTCGATCGGACGGCTAGAATTTTCGTAGCTGCACGATTCTTGGCGCGATCTGGGCCGTCCGTGCGGTCGATCGGACGGCCAGAATTTTCGGGTGACGTGGACAGTGCGAGAGGGAGTGGATCACGCGTACTTTTATATATAGAGGCATGAGAGACGGCTGCACAACTTATCTACTCTGAGCAGAATTTGGATGGAAAAACCACAGTGGACACCTCAGGTGGGTGATTGCATTAAAATCAACACTGATGCCTCCTTCATTCCTGACTCGGGTCAGGCCTCTACTGGTCTTATTGCTCGTAACAGTACTGGCCAGGTTTGTTTTTGTGCAGGTAGAAATCTAGAGGGAATTGCAGAGGCGGAAGAGGCCGAAGCATATGCAGTTTTAGAAGGACTGCATTGTTGAGAGTGACTGTGCCAATGTTATTGCAACCCTCCAGAAACAACAATACATAAATAGATCAAAACTCCATGTGGTCTACAACACTGCTACTGCTTTAGCTGCGAATCTGTCAAGATGTAGCTTCCAGTTCGTGAGAAGAGTAGGAAATCTGGTTGCCCATGCATGAATTAGCTAGGCTAGCTCCGGTGGAAGGCTTGGTTGGCTGCTGGATGAACCGAAACCCTGAAGCTATCTTTAGTCTTATGCAATCTGATTGTAAAAACATTATTATTGATATGCAATGAAACCTCTTTTCCCTCAAAAAAAAGAGTTCTGCAAACGAGTGCTGTAAAAAAAAAACAGACCAACACCAAAGGTGAAGGGTCAGCAAAATGGGCTGGATCCGAGAGTTCAGGCCTAACTACAGCCCAGTCTTGCACAGCCAAACGGGCCATTACAGTATGACAAAGCCCAGACAGGCATAGTTACGCGTGGATCCGTACATGCTTCATCTCGACTCGATCCGAAAAACCCTAGACCAACCCACTCGCTGAAACTCTGCGCGCCAAATGCTCGATCACCTTCCCGCCAAAGCCACGCCCGCTTTTTCACAATAGATCTCCGCCGGCCGCCGGGCACGCGTTTGTTACCGAGTTAGAGAGAGAGACAAGGTTAGCAGAGAAAGAGAGAGAGCTAGTGAGGGAGGAAGAGGGGAAGCCATGGAGGACGCGCCCGCCGACGCCGCCGCCGCCGCATCCGGCCGCCGCTTGCGCGCCCGGGGCACCGAGGCGGCGGCGCGCTCCTCCGCGCTCGACCGCCTCCGGGCCATCCGCAGTGGCGGCGCCCGCGCCGCCGCCGCCGTCCAGGTGAGGATGGAGGACCCGATCTACGACACCGTCGCCGAGGACGACTACGCCGCGCTCGTCGCCCGCCGCCGCAAGGACGCCGGCGCCTTCATCATCGACGACGACGGCCTCGGCTACGTCGACGACGGCCGCGAGGAGGACTGGACCCACCGCGCCCTCCCGTCGTCCTCCGACGAGGGATCCGGCGACGAGGATGGCGCTGGCGCCCGCCGCAAGCGGAAGGAGCCGCGCCCTCCCCAGGCGAAGCGCCCTCCGCAGCAGTCCGCTGCGGCGGCGTCCCTCTCCGCCGCCGCCGCCATGATGGGCAAGCAGCGCCTCTCCTCCATGTTCACCTCCTCCGTGTTTAAGAAGCCGGGCAGCGACCGCGCCAAGGGCTCGTCGGCGGCCGCGGACAGCATCGTCGACGATGTCATCGCCGAGTTCGCCCCCGACGAGAACGACCGCGAGGAGCGCCGTCGTCGTGTCGGTAGGATTTCTGCCCCGACACCACCGCTGCCTCCACCAATTGCTCAGATTAAGGCCGTAAAAGCAGCCGTACGTGCTGAAATGGAGGTTGGATCGGATACTGGGTTCGAGCCTGATGTCGTTTCCGACCATGGGAATGATATGGATGTGGAATTGAAGCCTGCCGAGGTGGAATTGAATCCTGATGTGGAAATGCAGCCCAAATTAGAAGCAACTCCAGGTTCTATTGCTGCATTGGCGGATGACAATAAGAACTCGGAGGAACTGAAGCAGGAGGCTAATGGGGAACTGAAGATAGAGAAGGTGCACCGTCTAAACGCAAAGATTAAGGCGGAGGGCACCATGAATAGCGATATGTCTAGTGCAACAGCAGGTTGGATGAAGATATGCGGGGATGGGGAGAATGCAGGAGGTGAGGGGGAGGTGGCTGTTGATGCTAGAGTTGATGTGGATGAAAGCTCAGAGTTTGAGCTCAAGGATGGAGCACTGCCGTTCTATATACTGGATGCATATGAGGAGCCTTTTGGCATCAATTCAGGCACAGTGTATTTGTTTGGGAAGGTAAATATCATTCGTACTGCATTGATATTGAAATATTCTGGTAAATTACCCTAGAAGAGACATATGGTTAGTTCCTGACATCCGTTGAAGTCTTCTTTTGTTTACAGAATATTATACTGAATAACCAATGATTCATCAGAGCACCATAATAAGTGATTCGCTAGCTTAAATATGATAACCAATTTACCATAGATTATGTGGTGCTTAAATTATTTTAGTATCTGAATGCATGATTGCATTCCATACAAACACGGTAATTATTACTTCCATAAACTCGTCAGTATTTCCAAAATAGCCATCAGCTTTGCTGAATAGTGTGTTTCTTTGGAATAATCAGCTATTACATGTTTGCAGTTCTAGGTTAATTATACACTCTTTTTTGACCCTCTTCTTTCCTTTTCTAGGTGCAAATAGGCAAGGGGTTCCATAGCTGCTGTGTTGTTGTAAAAAATATGCAAAGGTGCATATATGCAATCCCAAGCAGTTCAGTATTTCCAAGGGACATCATATCAAGGACAGAGAAGAACTCTACAAGTTCTGATGCTTTGCCATCACTTCGAGCAACTCTACATGTAGAGATTCTTTATTTCACGCTAAACTCTATGCTAATTGCAGCACATTTATCTTATATGCATACTGCATATCTCTTGCAGGAGTTGGCATCTGGACTAAAGAGTGAAGTAGCTGACAAGTTGTCTGACCTCAACATTTCAAATTTTGTAATGACTCCAGTCAAGGTATGTAGGTGGAGCCTCCTTAGGAAGCACACCCTGTAACTCCCACTCCTGTATTTTTGTTTATCTGAGCTAATTGGTCATATTTGGCATGCCATAGAGAAACTATGCTTTCGAGAGGACGGATATACCAACTGGTGAGCAGTATGTCCTGAAAATCAATTACCCATACAAGGTATGTTTGTTGAATAATACAATTTTTGTCTCACAGATTCGTACTTCTTATTCTCTTATACCATATGTATTTTCTTAGGATACCGCTGTACCTTCAGACTTAGAGGTGAACATTTCCATGCGTTGCTTGGGACAAACAATAGGTATGATCCATAAAATATGGACCATGCTGGACACAACTATTTCCATGTGTACTCTTCATGCCACATCCCTTCATTGCACACATTAACCATCATACCCTTTCAGTGCTCTGGAGCTGTTTCTTGTCAAAAGGAAGATCAAGGGTCCTTCATGGCTATCAATTTCTAAATTTGCGACATGCCCATCTGCTCAGCGGGTATATCCTTGACTTCATACTGTCCTCTTATCCCAGACTGTGCCCTTGTCTGATTCTTTGTTGCGTGCTATTGGTGGTTATGGTTTTTGATTTTTCACAGGTCAGCTGGTGTAAATTTGAAGTTACAGTTGATTGTCCAAAAGACATTTCTGTTTTGATGACAAGTGCCACACTGGAAGTTCCTCCAGCTGTAGTTGCGGCTGTTAATCTTAAAACAATCATAAATGAGAAACACAACGTGCATGAGATTGTGTCAGCATCGGTCATATGCTGTCACCGGGTGAAAG
Organism: Poa pratensis; assembly: GCA_947311845.1. Classification (NCBI taxonomy): domain Eukaryota; kingdom Viridiplantae; phylum Streptophyta; class Magnoliopsida; order Poales; family Poaceae; genus Poa; species Poa pratensis. Next base: position 34,440,098 of record CAMZMU010000061.1, on the reverse strand, counting down.
TAAGTGTGCTAAACTGGAGTCAGAGTATTTCATTTTAGTATTTACTTGTACAAACATAGGCAGTTAGGTGTCAGATAAATGGTTATCCTTGCCTCTCAAACAAAGTTTACTAGATAAGCTGACACATATTTTTGTCAATGAGGTGTCAAGCAAATGGGACCTCCCATATCTCTAAATTTCTGTTTTAGACTAACTGACACGCTTTGGGTTTATTTCAAACAATCATCAAGTCTACATATGTGTTTTTAATAAGATAAAAACACTTTATATGCCAAATAAATGTTTTTTCTTTTGGGGTCATTTCAGATTGATAGTCCAATGCGTTCTGAAGATTGGCAGAAACGGGGAATGATCAGCCATTTTACTGTTATGCGTAAGCTTGAAGGTAGCATATTTCCTATAGGCCTCACCAAGGAAGCTTCTGATAGGAACCAAAAAGCTGGTAGCAACGTGCTGGCACTAGAAAGCAGGTGAGCAATGTTTTTGCTTATGCATTTTACATGTTCCTTTAAATAAAGCGAGTGCTTAAGCTTGCATTTATTAATCTTTTTGTTCCATTTTCAGTGAACGTGCTTTGTTAAACCGCTTGATGATTGAGCTTAGTAAACTTGATTGCGACGTACTTGTGGGGCACAACATCTCGGGATTCGACTTGGATGTCCTTCTGCACCGTGCTCAGGTTCTTTAAAATTATATTTGTGGTTCATCTTGGTACCTCTATGTAATCCATAGTAGTAGCCCTATGTTTTCTTTGAAGTAGACAGAAAAACTTCTATTAATAATTTAATTTAATGCTCTTGACCAGTTGATCAGCAACATATTAGAAAACTTACACACCTATCATGCTAATGTCTAATCATGTTTTAATTCAATCCAATAAGAAACACGTCTTCTTTTGCTAGACCTGCAAAGTACCTAGCAGCATGTGGTCCAAAATTGGTCGTCTTAGAAGGTCAATAATGCCCAGGCTTACCAAAGGAAACACACTATATGGTTCTGGGGCAAGTCCAGGAATTATGTCCTGTATTGCTGGTCGTCTCCTCTGTGACACTTACTTATGCTCTCGTGATCTTCTGAAGGAGGTAACAAGCATTTTAATTGCTTGGCTCAATTTTATAACCGAATTTGGCAATTCTAACCAATTTGTTCTATGCAGGTTAGTTATTCCTTGACACAACTTGCAGAGACGCAGCTGAAAAAGGACAGAAGGGAGGTTTCTCCGCATGATATACCCCCGATGTTCCAATCATCGGGAACGCTTCTAAAGCTGGTGTGGTTTCTTTGAAATAAATAAACCATGTTTACCTCTTTCAAGAGAATGTCATGACTTCGAAATTATGAACTGAAGCAATGCTTACCAATTTATCGTGCTCATGTAGGTTGAATACGGTGAGACTGATGCATGGCTTTCTTTGGAGCTCATGTTCCACTTAAGTGTTCTCCCGCTTACACGTCAATTGACAAATATTAGTGGCAATTTGTGGGGAAAAACTCTCCAGGTAAACCATCTTTATTATGCCTAGTCTACATCTGCAACAATGCAGTATACCTCTTAAAAAGACAATAAACAATGCCAGTCTTGACATTATCTCACTCGAAATGGATGCAGGGTGCTAGAGCTCAGAGGGTAGAATATCTACTATTGCATTCATTCCATGCAAAAAAATTCATTGTACCAGATAAGTTTGCACGCAATAAGGAGGTGAACTCTGCAAAACGAAAAATGAATGCTGATACTGAAGGTGCAAATGCTGCCGATGGTGCTGCTGATCCTTCCATTGATGACGAGGTGCATCATGGTGATCAAGGTAAAGCAAGAAAAGGTCCTTCATATGCTGGTGGCTTGGTCTTGGAGCCTAAAAAAGGTCTATATGACAAGTATATTCTACTTCTGGACTTCAACAGTCTTTATCCTTCCATAATTCAGGTAATAGTCCTTTTATGACAGATTCTGTAAGTTTTGGCTTTATTTGCTGTAAGTCAACTGTTAAGTGATGCCCTATATTCACTGTTTGCTTTATCCTCTTTCTCCCAAAGGAATTCAATATCTGTTTCACTACTGTTGAGCGATCTTCTGATGGCAATCTCCCTAACTTGCCAACTTCAAAGGCTACTGGTGTTTTGCCTGAGGTACTTGCTTACTGATGTGCTTTATTTGGATTTGGAGTTTTGGGGGACTTGGACAATCACTATGTAAAATTTCTGGTTGTGAGCTGTGTAACATACTAACATGCCATATGTGGGGCACCTGTAATGCTCTGGAACTTTGTCACAAAGAATATATAACAAATAAGGAGTTTGTTTTCAGGTCATTTTTTGTGAGTAGCTCTAATTAATAATTACAGAAATAAAATAATCTTATTCCTACTTGGTCACGTCTGTCCATGCTTTTGGTTGGGACATTGAAAATTCCTAGTCATGTTCAGTGTGATTCTAGCTTCTTGACGATTTGAAGGATTTTTCTTAACTGGATCAGTATTTGTAACTAAACTGGACTAAAATTTCAACTTTTTTTGTTTTATACTGATTTTGAATGCTATGATAATTCAGAAACCTTAGTTTTGGAATAGACTATCGAGACATATTTCTTCTGTTCATTTTGTTCTACAAGTAATACAAACACACCTGATCAACACCCAAATATTCTTACATGTATTAGGTCTCCAGCAAGTTTAGTCATTTCATTTGTTAGTTCTTGCCCTCAAACACAATCATTTTTGTATGGACACAAAAGAAGTATACACTTGAGAATCTAGAGTAACCAGCCCAAACACTAGTCTCACGTACGTTAGCATGCAATTTGTTATGATGTCTTTATTGATCATCATACTTTAGTTATCGCTGTAATATAACTTTTTGTTAGGGCATATTTTTGTTCTAATGTGTGTGTTTGCAACCATGACTCAGTTGCTAAAGAGTCTGGTGGAGAGGAGAAGAATGGTAAAATCGTGGCTAAAGACTGCTTCTGGTCTTAAAAGGCAGCAATTCGATATTCAACAGCAAGCTTTAAAGCTTACTGCAAATAGGTAAACCACATCTGTGGCAAACATAAGTAATTCCTTTTGCATGCTCCCAATATGGTTGATGGGCTCTAACTTACCCTTTTAACACTTATTCTCCAGCATGTACGGTTGCTTGGGCTTCTCCAATTCTAGGTTCTTTGCAAAGCCACTTGCTGAGCTTATCACACTACAAGTGAGAATGTTTTTTTCTCCTGCAGAAGTAAATTTACAAACGTGCACAACTATATTTTTGTGATTAATATATGCTATGATGCCGCTTACAGGGAAGAGAGATCTTGCAAAACACTGTCGATCTGGTTCAGAATAATTTAAACTTGGAGGTATGTATAGTAGCTAACTTATGTTTATTATATCTCTGGTAAACAACCTTCCTAAGATATCCAAAGAATCTTGTTTTTAAAAAGCTTCAAGACCAACTTTCTTTATGAATAAATTGTATTAATATTCTGTTTATTGTACTGGATAGGTTATTTATGGTGACACGGATTCCATAATGATACTTACTGGACTGGATGACATCTCCAGGGCAAAAGCAATTGCAGGAAAGGTCATTCAGGAGGTAGGATTCTGATCTTAAAGTTGCATTTTTTATGTTAGTTTATCACTTCTGAAATGCCATTCCAAAAACATCTTGGAATAGTTTATGGTGAAAAGTGTGCAGAGTGTCAAGGCACTCCCAGGATTGAGATCATTAGCACCTGCTTTGTTTGTCTTTAGGCTTCTCTAAATGATGATATATGCGCTGCACAAAAACATCATCTTGCTTTATGCAGGTGAACAAGAAGTACCGTTGTCTGGAGATTGATCTTGATGGTGTATACAAAAGAATGTTGCTTCTCAAAAAGAAGAAATATGCTGCCATTAAAGTGGCACTAGATGGTAGTTTACGAGAGGTGCGTGCTTATTCTGATTTTATATTTATCTAGTAAAACTAGGAGAGCTATTCTAACATGCTTGATGCAGAACATTGAGCGCAAGGGACTTGATATGGTCAGACGTGATTGGAGTTTGCTGTCAAAAGAAATTGGAGATTTCTGCCTAAACCAAATTTTGTCTGGAGGGTGAGCATTCTAGTTGCTATTACGATTTTGCTTGAGATGTTTTCTTTTGTCTCATCCGTGTTAAAACTGTTTCTACAGGACATGCGATGATGTTGTTGAGGCGATACATAATTCTCTTGTCCAGGTTAGTAGCCTACATTTGTTTCTTCATCTTTTAAGTTTTCCTCATTCCATCTGTTTTTGAGAGCATTAATTTTGGAAGCTACTGCTCTGCAATAAATTTTGACTGAACATGAATTAGTGCAATATTATATGTCTAATAATGTATGATCGACTGAACATGAGTATTTTTGCAGGTGCAAGAGCAAATGAGAAATGGTCAAATAGAGCTTGAAAAATATATCATCACAAAGAGCCTAACGAAAGCGCCAGAAGATTATCCAGATTCTAAAAACCAGCCTCATGTCCAGGTAATATTTACCTGTTTTTTATTTTCTTTGGTCTTGGTTTGTTAATCAAATGGGTAACCAATGATCTGAGTGCTGTCCTACCTTTGGTTGTGTTCTATATTTTCAGGTTGCTTTAAGACTGAAGCAAAATGGATTCTCTGGGTGCTCCGCAGGTGATACAGTTCCTTATATTATTTGCTCGCAACAGGTATTACAAGGTGTTCCTTTTCTATTTCGTGATGCATACCTAATTTACTATTTTGTGTTTGGTTCTCTTACCGTACTGTCTCTGATTTGACACTTGATGCTACTAGTTCATAAGGGGGCAAATTTTCCATTTGTCTGAAATTGTTGTAATCTAAAGAAAAGAGCCACTAGGAATGTTTTGGAGATATCTGTTTTTAGCTATGAAGCTTAATTTATCAGGCTTTAAAATTTAGTTTACTATTTTAAGAAGGCAACTTTAACTTTATTGACTATTCCAAACAGGATTCAGATAATACACATTCTGGGGGAATAGCTCAAAGGGCCAGACATCCTGATGAGCTGAAAAGAGATCCTAACAAGTGGATGATTGACATTGACTACTATTTGTCACAGCAGGTCCTCCTTTACATATAAAAACCTACAGTTCTCTTATGCCACATTGGTATATACTGTATTTCTGATTCTAATTGCTTATGCAGATTCATCCTGTTGTTTCTCGTCTGTGCGCTTCAATCGAGGGTACTAGCCCAGCCCGACTGGCTGAATGTCTTGGACTTGATTCATCCAAGGTGTGCATCTACTCTTGATTCATGGCTAACTATCTAACTGAATTAGTTTATTTCTACGACTACTTTTTGATCCTTCTAATTCCTTGGAATCAGTTCCAATCAAGATCTATCGGATCTAGCGACCAAGATACATCTAGCACGCTCTTATCCGTAATTGATGATGAAGATGAGAGGTAAACATAAAACATAATTTCGTTTGATCCTGCAATCCATAACTCCAACTAAAGTAACATGAACAATACTTGCAGATATCGTGGCTGTGAGCCACTGCGCTTATCATGTCCAAGCTGTTCCAGTGCCTTCGAGTGCCCGGCTGTATCTAGTCTGATTGCTAGTCCATCGATCCAACCGAAGGAAAAGACGCTACTGTGAATTTCTGGCATCGGATGCGGTGCCCAAGATGTCCAGATAACAATGACGAGTGCAGAGTTTCTCCTGCTGTGCTTGCCAACCAGGTAAATATCAATTACTCCCTCCTTTTCGTAATTCTTGTCGTGGTTGTAGTTCCAACAATAATCATGGAACGGAGTGAGTACTATAGTATGATCTAGCATCAGATTGCTGAAGTGAAATTGATATTTGTCCATGTCAGATAAAAAGACAGGCTGATAATTTCATCAATCAGTATTATAAAGGTTTACTGGTGGTAAGTATAGTTTCTACTTCCAGTTGACACTTCACATTTCTCTGGCCGTTGGGTACCTGTCTACATTGTAACTAACCTCTTTCTCGGTATCTTTGACCTATTTTTTTCAGTGCGATGATGAGGGTTGCAAACATTCAACTCACATCGTGAACCTTAGAGTGATGGGGGATTCTGAGAGAGGAGCCATCTGCCCAAACTATCCACAATGCAATGGCCGTCTAGTAAGACAGGTTTGTTGACATGGGCTTAAGTTTACATTGAGCTTATTTGTACTTTGATGGCGACTAATACTGATTCTGTGTGCTGGCAGTACACAGAGGCAGATCTGTACAGACAATTGTCCTACTTCTGCTATGTACTTGATGCAACCCGGTGTCTTGAGAAGGTTACACATAACCTAATTGCTGTCTTTTCTTTTCCCTTTCTTGTCTTGTGAATGATGGTTTTTAATGTAAATATTTTGGATGCAGTTGGACCTGAAGACGCGGCTTCCTTTCGAGAAAGAGTTTGCTGTATTAAACCAAACCATAAATCTGGCATTTATGGAGATTCAGAAAATCCGAGACAGATGTGCATTTGGATGGGTTCAGTTGACAGATCTGGCGGTTTCAATCTGATGAGTTTTCTGCTCCCTCTAATCTCGAGCATTTGCTGAGCTGAGCAAGAAGCTCCTCGTGGGCCAGGGGATATACTGTCGTTGAAGCTAGATCTCTTGTTGAGTTCGAAAAGAAACAAGAAACAAAACAGTGACCTGGGCCACTAGCCTCTCTGAGGTTTCCCAGCCTTCAAAAGATTGGTTTTCCCACGTACAGAGGTTCTAGCAGTTGTTTTAGAGAAGTGTATATTGTACCCCGGTTGTAGATATCGTGAGAACATAAATCCCATGATTTTGTGTGGCAACAAACTTTGTATATTAAATTCACCAGCAATCCAGTTGTTCTTTTACCGATTGTCTTACTAAATTTATCATTAATCCAGTTCTTTTACTGATTGTGATATCTGTAGCAAGGTTTATGTTCTACTCCAGAAAAGAAGTTTCATGTTTCCAGGTTTACGATAGATTACAAATGCTCTCATCTTTACGGTCTCTGATTTAGTTGCTCAAACTGCAAAATTTCTCCGCAGTCTTCTGCCTCAAGTAAGCAATTACTTATGCTCTGTTTGGATGTTTGCATTGGGAGGCTAGATATTATATTAGGCCGAATGTCCAATATTCAGGATATTGATATTGTGAGTGAATGTCAATATTTCTGTTTGGATGCTCGATTCATACCACCTCAACAAGGAGGAGACGGATTTCATGGATGCCTGAAGGATGAGCGACCTGGTCATCATCCAACGATTAATTCTTCTCAAAGATTTCCCGTCTATCCATTTCATGGATGCCTGAAGGATGAGCAACCTGGTCATCATCCAACGATTAATTCTTCTCAAAGATTTCCCGTCTATCTGTCTGTACTGTTGGGTACGCTTCCGCTCGCTCGATCCTGGGGCAGCGGCGCCTGGCCGTCCAGCTGGACGGGAGGGTGGATCTTGGCATGGGGCTCGACCTGCGCCGCCGCTCTAGGTCTCGCGCGTGGGGATGGAGAGCGAAGCTCTTTCTGCCAGCGCTAGTGAACATGTACGAGAGGGAGTCGCGAGGAGCAAATACACAGCGATGTCGAGGGGTGGAGCTAGAGATTGGGCCGGGGTGAGTTTGGCCTTCGCGCGGGGTATCTCAATATTGAACCCGAATGTCACGACAGAATGTGTAGCGCAACCAAACAACGATATTCGGGATATTCGGCCCCAAATGTTGCGAATATCCAATGTCAAGCTTGAATGCAAACATCCGAATGGGGCATTATGTACTTTGGAGTATGTACTCCCTCCGTTCCAAATTAGATGACTTGCATTTGTCTACATGTGGATGTAGATACATCCACATGTAGACAAATGCAAGTCATCTAATTTGGAACGGATGGAGTAGATGTTAATCCACATATTTTAAATAAATTCTATTTTTGAAGATCTTTTTTTTTAAAGGGTAAATCATCTAATTTGCAAGTCATCTAATTTGGAACAGCTTTATTACGAAACCAAGGGTAAATCACCCACCACAACTTCAGCCACGCTGGCTGGTACATCATCTTCCCAAGTTATACACTCTTGGGCATTACAACTCTTGCCTAGAATAGCAAGTTCATGAGCTGCTCTATTTGCAGAACGTTTACAGGCTACCACTTCGCTCCAAGAAAACCAAATACGAAGTTGGATTTTCAGGTCATCTATTGACGCAGCAAGCTGGGATGCATCTTGACCTTTGCGATTGAGTGCAAGGGCCAGCAGTTCAGAATCAGTTTCAAAGACTGCCCGAATCGCACCAAGGTTAGTTGCTATATCGACAGCTCTCTCCATGGCATTCAGCTCAGCATTGAAAACATCCTGGATACCTTCAGTTTTGCCTGCACTCACCACAACGAGTTCATCATTTTGGTTCCTGCCCACAACTCCCCACGTTGCATAGGAGTCACCTGGAATATATGCAGCATCGCAATTAAATTTCAGGACACCATCAAGTGGTGGTTTCCACTTCATTTGGTCATTACTATTTATTTTCTTGACCTTGCCAAACAGCTCTAGGAATTCATCAGTCTGACTAATCATGCGGCGGACAATAGCATCAGCTGAGTCTGGTAATTCTCCCTCCCTTAGCTTGTTGCGATTGTTCCACCAGTGCCACCATCCTGTCAGAATCTGAACCCGAGAACGTTCCGGCAGAACCCAAAGCGAGTCCATGGTTTGAGCCACAGTGTCCAGGTGTTTCAGCTTGATTCTGATGTCCTCCATGTCGCACTTGCGCCACACTTCTTTCACTGCTTTACACTTGACGAAAAGATGAGCTCCATCCTCATCAGCACGACCACAAAAAAGGCATTTGTAGTCCTCCAGTATTATACCTCTGTTCCTCAGATTAACTCTCAGCGCAAGGGAATTATGCGAGATCCTCCAGGTAAACAATTTTATCTTATTTGGACACGGAAGGGACCAAATTCTTTTCCAGAAACTATTATCACAGTTGTTTAGCTGTCCTGGTTGAACTGAGCTTGGTCCTGCGTCTTGTCCTCTACTCCGTTTCACACCTTCAACATATAGTTTATACGCCTGTTTAACAGAGTGCTGCCCTTTATCATCAAAATGCCATGCAATAAAATCTTCGGCCCCATCACGAAGTGGGATTTGAAGGATTAATCTGGCTTCCTCCATACTAAATGTATCTTGTACTAATTGTTCATCCCACTGTCCATCCACTGGATTGATCAGATCCGAGACCTTCTCCAGCAAATTATCACCACGACTAGAGCAAACCTTGCGCGACCATGGTTTAGGTAACCATGGATCCGACCATATGTTAACTTGTGTGCCATCACCTATATGCCAGATGTAGCCATCATTGATGAGATTCACTCCATGAAGCAAGCTACGCCAAGTATAAGAGATACCATCAGCCGGTTTAGCCTCCAAGATATTACCATCCGGAAAATACCTAGCCTTGAGGACTTGTGCACATAGGCTCTCTGGATTTTGTAAGAGCCGCCAAACTTGCTTTGAAAGCATAGCAATATTTTTTTTTTTTTTGCGAGGAAACCAAAGATCTTACAGGAAGAACAATACAGAAAGAAACTTGAAGAAGATCGAAAAAGCAATACAGTCTTTCTGCAACCCGGAGATGCCGACGAAGAGCAGAACGTGCCGGTGGCGCGCCGCCGCCGCGTCTTCCTTCAAGCCTTGGATCAAAAGACGCCCCCTGGCGGACGGGAAGTCGCCGGACCTCGAGCTCCATGGAGCCTCCATCCAGCTCCCGCTGCTTCTCCTTCGTCTTCCTGGAAAATCTTCAGCTTCAAGAACGTCAACCCGGATCCGCCGCCACGCCAGATCCGGGAGGGGGGTAGCACTCCCAGTGGATCTAGGGATCCCAGGGAGCGAAAGGGCAGGCGCGGCACCGCAGATCTCCATCGAGCTCCGCCGCGAGAGGAAGGAAGCACCTGCACCAAAACACCGACGAAACCATCCCTCCATGGCGCCGCCGGCCGGAAAACTCACACACCCTACACTATGTACACACGCGAAACGGGGATCCCCCGCCCTCCCGCCGCCGGAGCGGCCGGCGGAGGACGAGGGATCAGCGGAATCGGCGGCGACGAGGTGGATCTGCGAGCGGCGAAAAAATCACCCCTCTCTACTGTAGCGGGAGAGGGGAAGACGTCCGAGGCTCGTCTATCTTTGAAAGCATAGCAATATTAAAAGAATGAATATCTCGGAAGCCTAATCCCCCCTTTGATTTTGGTTTTGTGAGCTTCTCCCATCCTATCCAATGAATTTTATTTTCCTTGTCATTCTGGCTCCACCAAAACTTTGCAATCATCGAGCTGATCTCATCACAAAACCCCTTTGTTAGGTAGAAACAAGACATTGCATACGTCGGGATTGCTTGTGCCACAGCTTTTATTAGCACCTCCTTACCAGCTTTTGCCAACAACTTCTCCATCCATCCTTGGATGCGAGCCCATATTTTGTCCTTTAGATATGCAAAAGCTTTCCTCTTAGACCGGCCAACATAAACAGGTAAGCCCAGATACTTTTCATTCCAAGCTTCACTCTGTATATCTAATGATCCCTTCACCATATCACGAGCCGCTTGGGGAGTATTGCGGCTAAACATGATTGCCGATTTCTCAACATTAATACATTGGCCTGAGCAGTTTTCGTACAGATCCAACATGTTCTTGAGTTCATCTTCTTCCCTCCTGTTCGCTTTCATCAAAAGGAGAGAATCATCCGCAAAGAACAAGTGTGTAACACACGGAGCAGCTGGGCAAACACGTACCCCGCTGAAAAAACCTCTTCTTTCAGCATCTTGGAGTAATGCAGACAAGCCCTCCGCGCATATGACAAACAAATAGGGTGATAATGGGTCTCCCTGGCGCAAGCCTCTCGTGGGGCAAAACTGATCCATCATTTGACCGTTAAGTTTTATTTGATATCGGACGGTTGATACACACTTCATAATCAGATCAACCCATCTTTTCTCAAAACCCAACTTCAGCATCATTGCCTCCAAGAACGCCCACTCCACACGATCGTACGCCTTACTCATGTCAGCCTTCACCGCAGCAAAGCCTTCCTTTCCACTTCTTTTATTTTGCATATAATGGGCGATTTCATAGGCCACCATGACATTATCCGTTATGAGCCGGCCCGGCACGAATGCACTCTGGTTTGGCGATATTACCTCCGGTAGAATCAGCTTTAGTCGGTTTGCCAACACTTTGGAAATCAGCTTATACAAGACGTTGCATAAGCTAATTGGTCTCAGATCTTTTATGCGAGAAACATTCTGTACTTTTGGGATCAGTACAACATGTGTATCATTCCAGCCTTCTGGGATTGGTCCACCATTTAGGACAGCAAGAACTTCCTTGACAATCTGGTCCCCCATAAAATGCCAGCACTTCTTATACACGATAGACTGCATACCATCGGGGCCAGGCGCCTTTAGACTACCAATCTGATCAAGCGCAGTTTTAACTTCTTCTGTCTTAAATTCAGCAAGCAAGCCCGTGTTCATCGCAGTAGTCACCCTTGGCACCACCTTCTCAATAAGCTCATTTGTTCGGTCACCCCCCGTGGAAGTGAAGAGGTTCTGAAAAAATGAGCAGACATAATTATTTAAAGCTTCTCCACGAGAAATAAGAGCAAACAAGCGGTAAAACAACTTGTCCTTGCGGGAGCCAATACGGTGATAATTTGCCACACTTTATTTTTTAGTTTAACAATTTGCCACTGGCTGTGTCACTGAAATGTGGGCTCGAAGTGGCAAATGATCAAGAATCAAAGTAAAGTGTGGCAATTGATAAAAAAAAACCCTCTGCTGACAAACACTTTGTCGATAAGTTTATATTGTTTACAAAAACCTAGGGTCCCTTTTACAAAAGAACCTTTCTTGTTTCTTCTCCTGCTCCGTAGCTTTCTACTTGTTCCGATTTCCATTCCCCCCAACTGCAACAAATACTAAAAAAAATCGTCTTTTGGGCTCTTCCTGGCAACAGCCGCTTTCTTTTCGCCTTCAGCTCCCGTCTACTCCAATTCTTCGCGTCCAGTCCCTTTCTCGCTTGCCATTTCCTCTCCCCGTATGCCGGCGGGTGGACTTGAATCACTCGATGAACTGTTGATTGGAGCCTATCCTCCGCCCATGGCGCAGCCACAACGTGTGTACGAAGCCTGGAAGGGGGACAATGTGAGAATTATTCATCCGTTCATAGTTCTTTATCCCTTCCCTGAATTTTAGGGATTAGATGAGTTCCTCGTTTTTTTTTCTCCCGAGGATTTTGCCTCTTTTGCGGAATTCAGTCTTTGGGGATTTGTTCTGGGAGAATTGGATGCGACCCATAGAGGTTTTGCTGGTTCTTCAGCTTCATAGGGGAGATTCCAATTCTGACATGCCTCGTACAATTAGTTCAAGTGACCTTGTGATTCAGTGGGCTAAATCAGGCAGCAGTGTACAACGGTGGCTGGGAGTGTTGACATGCTCATAATTTCCTACTCATGACCATGGATGTGCTGTGTTCGTCAGTCAGTGCAAGTCCACTCAATTAGAAGTAACTTCAGAGTACAGTATTGCACAAATAATACCCCTGGCTGTGCAATCATCACATTCTGGTATAGAATGGGCTATTTTTGGTCGTAGACCAAGCGGGGTAGCATCATTCGATATTACGATGCCATACATACACTCTTATCTTTGAAGCTATTATTTTACACGGTGGATGTACTACCGCTAACTGATTTAACTGATCCATGTTTATCATCTGCAGAGGTTCTTCATTGGTGGTCGATTGATATTTGGACCTGATGCCAAGTCCCTACTCTTTACTGTCGGGCTCATCGTTGTCCCGGTTGCGGTCTTCTGTGTGTTTGTCGGGCAGCATCTCCGTCATCAGTTTCCTGCCTATAATGCAGGATACGCAATTATTTCTGTAGCAGTAGTCTTCACAGTCTATGTAAGTATGTTAATGCTGATTCTTGCAGGTATATTTCACCGAACATTATTTAAATTTAGTGACGCACGAACGTGCATTTCTTTGCCTGAAACTCTTCGTTGTAGGTGCTTTCGTTACTCTTGATCACTGCATCTCAAGATCCTGGTATTGTACCTCGTGCATGTCATTCCCCAGAAGAAGATTTTCCTCGTGTAAAACAAGTCATAGTAAATGGAATGCCCGTGAAAGTAAAGTACTGTGAGACTTGCATGGTTTATCGTCCTCCTCGGTGTTCGCACTGTTCCATTTGCAACAACTGTGTGGAACGCTTTGATCATCACTGTCCCTGGGTAGGGCAATGTGTTGGAAAGGTAGGTTGTTACTATTACACTTCAGAAAACTCAGCAATGGATTGAGTTTCTGTCTTCTGTTCGGCTACAAAAAAAGTTTGTTTCTTCTAGTACACACTTAAATGTGATATTGTCTCCTTGCTGTAAGTGAGGTTGTTTGTGCTCATGCTAGAGTTCGTTACGCGATCATGTGCTTTTACATCTCCAACACAGTGGCCAATAGTCGCTAAGAAATATTTGTGGAACTAAAGAATTTGAACAAAATCAATCTCTTCTATTAGGTTACTGGCTGACATGTGCCATCTAAGAGTAGGGCTGCCATTACTGCAACTTTCCTTAAGTCGTCATGGTTTCAGTTATATGTCTTTGCTTTTCTATGTTGACATGAAAAAAAATCACTACTTATGTTGCATTACAAGGTAGTGAATGCATTTAATTTATATGTGTACTTGGACTTGAATGTCACTATCTTTTTTTTCTTGTTTGGAATTTTCTTATCAAAGAGAAAATGTTGTTTTCTTATAAATATAGGGATAATTGAGAGATTTAGAAAAACATTGCTCTGATTTCTGTCCATATTCTTTCCTTTGTTCATTTAGTCATGCAACGTCTGTCAATATGCTTCCTCCAACCTAACCAGAATCCAAATAGCTCAGATGCAGCAACTATGTTTTTTATAACTTGTTTCTCAAATAAATAGATAGCACTGCATAGTCCATACAAAAGGTTGCTTGACAATGTTGTGCAATTGCCTCAGACTGATGTAACTAGTAGAAAGTTTGAGATCAACTCTTTTCACTCTAGGTACTAGTTTATCAGCCACAGCCCACATGCGCTTTTCCATTGAAAGTGAGTTTATGGACTCTTTCAATGAGTTCATACATATGTTACAACTAAAAAACAAATCAGGTAGTCAAATTTACTGAATCTCAACATACTCAATTTCTTATTTACAAAATCCTTCCAAAATCAGAAGAAGAGAGGAGAGTTTGCTCCTATTCATCTACTTAGATATCCCAGATTTTGGTTTGTTAATTTCTTATTTACAAAATAATAAAGGCTTACACATCTATAATATGGATTGAGGTACTATGGGAAATGGCTCATTTTGATTTCTTCACATCTTTAAAATTTATGAGTGCATTCCACATTTTACCTTACTGATCTTAATTTATTTGTCCATTCTGCAGCGCAATTACCGGTATTTTTTCCTCTTTGTTTCTTCCTCAAGTGTACTCTGCATTTATGTATTTGCTATGACGGCACTATACATCAAGTTTCTCATGAATGAAGACTATCCTACAGTGTGGAAGGCTTTTAAACACTCTCCTGCATCTCTGGCTCTATTGATATACTGTTTCATCTCATGCTGGTTCGTTGGTGGGCTCACAGGATTTCATGCGTATCTCATCAGCATAAACCAGGTTGAGCATTGTCTTGTTTATTTTTGCATTCCAATTTAAACTGACTTTTCAGTCCCTGTCGTTTACCTTTATGTGTGCTAGTAGATGAGTTCAGTTCTGAGGTTTAGTTAGTCTGAGACATTGTTTGTTTTACTTGTCTGAACTCTCAAGCTCATGGTTGAAAAATCTTCAAAGCCAATATACAGATAACTGTGAGCTACTCTCTCCGTCCAAAAATAAGTGTCTTAGATTTACTAAAAAGTGGATGTATCTATACTTGTTTCATGTCTGGATACATCCACTTTTTAGCGAATCTGAGACAATTATTTTGGGACGGAGGGAGTATATTTTAGTTAGTGACTAGAGGTCTAGAGCACATGCCCATTTGATATCTTGGTAAACATTAGATAAAGAGTGCTAGAGAATTACTAAATAGTGTCACTCCTAAATCCTAATGTCTGATATAGGTCCTTTGGTATTTCAGACCACAAATGAGAATCTCCGGTACAGACCAGATGGCAGCCCAAATGTGCATGATCAAGGATGCTTGGGTAACTTTCAGGAAGTCTTCTGCACCAAGGTACAGGCTTCCAAACACAAGTTCCGGGCACATATACAAGAGGAGGCGAGAGCTCCACCAGATAACGGCATTAAGGAGGCAGAAGAGGATCTAACTGGCGCTCGCCGTGCAAAAGTGGAAGATGACCTGGATATCGGCGGTGATCAGGTGAACATCTCAGGACGACATAATTACGAGGACATTGACATTGAATCGGGAGGTGTGTGCGGCAGTGAGATGGAAGGGAAGGGATAGTACGAGTATACTCGAGTCGCGGACAAAGTTGATGAGCTGATCGGATGGCGTCAGTAGGATCATTTTCGTAAAACCACCGACGCATGATACCCGTGCCCGTGTTTCCAGATTCTCATGTGTGCATTTCGGTCACTGTTCATCACGATTTCTCACCCCTTGCATCCTTCCGAGGACATCAAATTTGTCTCGGACGCGATGCAATTTGTACAAATATTTGGTTCTGAATGTTGCAGTACCACTGAATTTACATTTCACAGAGCGTTGGTACAAATTAGCCAAGCCATACTGAATAGTAGGAACAAAGTTTTCTGTACCTCAACTGACCGCAAGCAGAGATCTTACTGCTGTTGGCTCGTGCTGCCGACATCATTAGAATCCCTGCTGCGATGTGCTAGATGCATATCTGTGGTTGACTGCTGGCTGATTGTGGCACTGTCTAGCTTACTGATGACCCGCTTTCAGTGTTGAGTGACATGTCAACGTTCCTGGATGGCTCTGCGTTCGGATGGAATTCTGCGTTGGACTTTATGTTCCGGTAAATACCAAGCTCTTGAATACCTCTAAATTGTCTGCACCCTCATCCCTTCCCATCTGATCTTGAGTGGATTTGCACGGCCCAGAGAAAATGCAGTGCTGTATGATCTCAGCAATTCCCATGGTTATCTGCATTTCCTTGGCAGGAAAAAGCAGTGCTCTATAATAATCTGAAGATGAGTGAGTAGTATCCGGTATACGGTGACACTCGGTTCCACTGGACGCTGTAGACATCCATATGTAGTGCGTGGTCACCACGACTCAACCATGGCTACAACGACAGCACAGCACCAGAATATCTTGTGTTGTGCCGTGGCCGTGTCAGAGCCTGGGAGTGGGGCAGCTTTGACGACCCATCCGTGACCGGAGTCCGCAGGGTGAAGTGTGAACTGCTTGACTATGCAGCGTTGCGTGCGGTGATCCATCCACCTTGTCTTGAGTACTACCGTCTTGTACACTTGTGCCGTTGTGCGTGCTGTAACTATGCAGTTCACGCGTTTGGGTCAACGAAGACGATGGGCAGGGAACGAAGATGCCATCTTTGGCGGTGTTGAGCGTGAGCTCGCTACCCATTCTTTCTTCGTCACAGGTTGGTCGGTTTCCATCCATGCATGGTCACTGTGGTCTTCGTACTTGCACCGAGAGCTTTCCATAGGGACTAGCTTAGCTGATGGCTCCAGCTTCGTCGAGCGTGCCGACTCCGAGTAAACCCCATATGCTATGGTATGTTTTTTTTTAAAACCCGGCAAGAGGCTTGCGTTTTCATTATATAGAAGAAGTGAATTAGCCCGTTTATAAGGAAAACTGGCCGAAAACCGGATACAACAACACAACACACCACGCCGGCCCCAAGGCCACGCACCACACTCAGTCGACGGCCTAACCGCCCAACCGGCCAAGGCCGACACCCCTCAACGCCACAGCGGAGGCCCTCAACGCAACAGCGGAGGCGAAATCCGGAGCCGCCGCTCCGACATCCACGCTGGCCACGGGCCACGCTCCACACAGGTTGACGACGAAACCGCCCAAGCAGGAAAGGTCGACACCCACACACCTCAACGCGACGCAGCGGAGGCGAGATCGGAGACGCCGCTCCGACATCCACGCCGGCCCCAGGGCCACGCACCACCTAGCCGAAGACGAGAAGATCGTCACCGCTGGCCACCAAACAACCACGGGTCCCTCTGGCCGGCGAAACATCCAAGACGAGGCCCCAAGGAGAATACGACGCCGAAGCGCCGCCCTCGCCCGATCAACGGAGGATCTGGGGTTTCCCCCGGAAGTTTCCGGACGGAGGAGAGGGAGCACCGCCACGACGACGCCTACAAGTAGGAAGTGGCGCCCGGGAGCGTCACCGTCGCCTGCCCTGGTCACCGACCAAGGCAAGGTTTTCACCCGGCGGTCTCCGTCCGCCCGCCCACACGGAAACCGACCAGCCCACCAACGCAGACCTGCACGCAGACACCGCCAGCCCCGCGCGCCCGACAGTCCACGGCCACCAAACAGAGCTAGACGCCGGGGTCTAGGTCAGTCTCGCGCTGAGCCACCTCCTAGCTCAGCTCGACGCCACCACCAGACCGGGGCCGCCGCCCCGGCATCCAAGTGCTGCAGGACAGCCACACGCCCAGCCGCACGAATGCCGCCGCCCCCAAAGCCAACGCGACGTGTCAGCCAAGGGAAACCGGACGGGGGGGCCTCTACCTCCCGTCGACGACGCTGCAGCTCCTCGAGCACCACCGCGCAGCAGCAGCCAGCCCCGTGCGAGGCACGGGAGGCCGCCGAGAGCAGCGGCCCGCCGAGCCCATCGAGGCCCAGAACGGGCCCTGGCCGAAACCACCGGCGGCCGCGCAGAAGGACGCCGCCACCACCTGCCGCACCCATCCCGGCCACGACGACGCCGAGCCGAGCCGAACTCGCTGCAGAAGCAGCGCCGCCGCAGCACCACCTCGTCGCCGTCGCGGGAGCCCGGGAGCCCGCATCGCGCGTCCACCGCGAGCTCGCCCCGCACCGCCCTCGAGGAGGCCGGGGGCGCCGCCACCGCGGCCAGGCCGGCGGCAGCGGCGGAGGAGGGGCAGGGGAGGGGCGGGTCTTGGCAGCGGCGGATCGGGGACGCCCCGGTGCTGCCCCAGGAGCAGCACGGGAGCGGGGATTTTTTTAGGGAGGAAAGGGAACAATATATATGCTATGGTATGAACATCTACAAAGGAAACATGAAACAAACACAAAAATATGCGTGTGCGTATATAGTTGGTATGCTAATTGTTCGTTTCTTCTTGGCAAATTAGGTTGTACTCATTCTATGATTTTTTTTCATCGCTTAACAAACTTCGAGATCCATATTCCTAATATAAGATAGGAATGCAACTACTTGCAAAAAATCTCATTCTTTTCATTTGTGTTTTCCAACTTTTCCTTGGTCAATTTTTGTTTGACATATGCCCGGTAGTCTATCATGCTTCTACTTTGTTTCCGAAATGCGGTGTGTTGTGCTTCAGATATATTTTTAAATGGCATGATTAATCTACAATTTTCCTTAAGTGAGCGACTAATTCTTAGTTGAATTTAGTTCTCAATCAGATGATGTCACCCAATTTCAGTTTTAACATGTGTGTAACCCACCTGTAACTAGGAAAATCTCTTTAGCAACCTATGTAAATCCATGTGCAAGTCAGAAAATTTCAGTTGCAACTCATGTGTAACCCAACCGTGATTGAGGTGTAACCCATGTGCAACTAGGAATATATACTATCTCCATTTTTATTTACATCGGGTTCTGGGTTTTTTCAAAGTCAAACTTGACCAAGTATTTAGGCCTATGCCAATGCATCGTCTCTTAGCACGTTATCATTAAAAACTTAGGAGACACCTGCTACAATGCACTTTTTTTTATGGATTGCATCCAAATTAAATCATTTGGTGCTCATGCTTACATATGAATAGGATAGCAATAATTTTTACCTATGTTGATGTGCAAAGGTTGTATGTTAGCTAAAATACAACCTCACACTCTCTCTTCATTAACTAACATGCCACATCAGCAACTGTGTTAAAAAACTTGCATTGGCATAAGCCTTACGAAAAAATATTAACTTCTATAATATTAAATGCATATAATATGAAAATATATTTTATAATAATTCTAACAATATTAAATTTATATAATAGATGTTACTATTTTGTAATATTTGTCAAAAATTATAAATCAATAATTTTGACTAAACCCAAAACGCAACCACATGTAAGTACTTTAGGATGCAAATGTAGTAGGAGTAACATCAATTTTTAAATCATTTAAAGTATATAATACGTAACAGAGTACATGGTACTCCCTCCGGTTATTTTTACTCCACAAATTAGATTTATCTTAAATCAGACATTATAAAGTTTGACCAAGTTTATTGGAAAAACTACTAACGGATATTGTCATACCAAATTGATACAATATGAAAATATATTTCATGACGGGTTGAATGATATTGACTTGGTATTGCAAATGTTGATATTTTTCTATAAACTTGGTCAAAGTATAGTTTACAAAGTTGAAATTAAAACAATCCTTCCGTCCTAGTTTGTAGGGCATAATTTGCAAATCTCTTTGACCAAGGTGCTAGTTAATTGGGACTAAAAACTTGCATGCATTGGTGGGAGAGGCAACTAGCCAATTATTGAGAGGAAATTAAATGTAATTGTGCCTAAGAGATGAGAGGTTTTGGGACTAACTGTTTTTGGGATTATTTTGGGATTATGCTCTATAAACTAGGACGAAGGAAGTAGAAACTACGGGAGGGAGTATTTTGGAACAAATGGAGTATTTAATCCATGGGTTGGAGCCCTTGGAGGAAGTACTAGTACCATCTTCACCGGCCACACCTATGACCTACACCGTCATCTATTGGTACTCCCACCTATTTGAATTAATGCTAGTAACTGGTCCTGTAGTGTTATCCATATTGTGGATCACATACATCGAATGCTGATCCACATGTATTATTCCGACTGCCGTGCGTTGATCAAACTGTAGCTAGGCGTGCATTGACCACGAACTTGCATGCATGTAGACGACGGTGCTAGCCAGGGCGGCGCTGCAGGTCAGGTCCATTGACCTTCATTTGAAGACCTATGATAGAGTTTCAGTAACTTGTTGCTAGCTGGTTGATTGTCTAAAGCCACATGGTCACCGAGAAAAAGATACTCTCTCTGTTTTTATTTACTTCGCGTTTTAAGTTTAGTCAAAGTCATACCTTTTTATGTTTGACCAAGAATATAGAAAAAGTATCAACATCCATAAAACTAAATGTATATAATATGAAGATATACTTATGATGATTCTAATATTATAGCTTTTATATTGTAGATGTGGTATGTTTTTCTAAATATTTGGTCAAACTTGACAAAATTTGACTTTGACTAAATCCAGAACGCAAAATAAATAAAAACAATGGGAGTATATGGAGTGGCTGCATTTATCTCTACGGTAGATTACGATGATTTAGTTCTCTCACCAGTTTGTATCATTTTGTCAATTGTTCAATCAACTTTTTTTCTCTATCTTCATTGTGGAATATATATAGAATACAAATAGCAACCATAAACTGAGTCTAAATTGGTCGGCTAGTCTGCCTTGTACGTGGTATGCTTGACACACTTGTTTTTTTTTAAGGATAATTTTGTCGGCCAAAAGAAAATTTCTACCCAAAAAGTAAAAATTCTTCATTTGTTTTGAGTCAATCTTGTGGCCTTGTGGGTAAGTCCGACGTTTCGTTTGCATACATTTGGCATGGCCTTCCATGACCACACCATGCTTAGTCAAGCAAAAAAGGTAACCACTAGATTTTTTGGCATTCGCTCGAACCTTGGTTGATATATTTATCCTATAACGGAGATAATATGTTTAAACGTCTATGACACAAATAACGACGAGATGCTTCTCTTAAGTAATAATAATCTTGCAACGAAAATATTTGCATCCAATTAATATAAAATTATCGTCCCAAAATTCACAATCAGAGTACAAAATATAGGGCGTTTCGTATAAAAGATTGTGTGCATATGTCAATATATTTCTCTATATACTTGATGAAACTTTACAAGGCCATACTTTGACTAAACCTAGAAGCAAAGTAGTTTGGAAAGGATCTATACATGTTGGGCTGGGTTTCAAATGGGTGACTAAACTGGTCAGACGTGTCTTAACTTGTGGAATACCAATATTTGGTTGGAATACAATGGGAGTACTACTGCATGGGATGTCCATTGCACTATATTGTCCTAAATCCATTGCCAAAAGGTCCTAGGTTTATTGCATTCTATTGTCACGTTGGCATGGCTATAAATTTGTTTGAAATTAAGTTGTTAGCAACAATTTCCATTTTTTACAGACTAAATAACCTAAAACATTCCGTGTCACAAAATGTACATGTCTCTTACTCATGCAAGTTCATTTAAGTAAACAAGCACTTGCTCGAAGATGAATGCATATAACTTAACTGTGGGAATGCGTGTAAAGAAGAACAACTCGAACTTAATATATAATTTCTTGCATGGAAAGAAAAGGAGAAACTTGCAAGCGCATCAGACAGATCTAGAGACCATCGTACACCATGTGTGTCCAAGTTCTAATATGAACAGGATCTATTATTTTCCACCCATTCTCAGCATGAGGGCATGCACGAACATGGTGCCATGCCTGCAGCCTCGGGCACTTGAGTAGTCCTGTTGACCGTGTGAGGCGTGGCCGTGTTTCTTTGTATCCAAATCTTCATCCCTGACAGGATCCAGTACGGGCCCAGCAAGCATGCGTGCATGTGTCAGTGACGATGCACGCCTAGAATATATAGAGGATAGGCTAGATTTTTGGCTCCCGGCCTCTAGTGCTCCCTTCTATATAAAAAATTCGAAAATCCTATTTATAAGTTTCAAAAAATTCTAAAAAAAATGTGGAGAGATTCAATGATATATCCCATGAACGTGCAAGATATCAACTTCAAATGCACTGTATTTTAAGCTACACAGAAATCACAAAAGTATGGATCTAAGTATGCATATTTTCAAATCTCTAAATTCTATCAGATTTATTATTTTTGTGTAGCCCAAAATATAAGATATCTCAAATTACAAATTTACACGTTCGTGGGATATATCATTGGCTACATCCGTATATTTTCAGAATTTTTTGAAGCTCATAAAAATGATTTTCGAATTTTTTAAGTGGCAGGAGCACTGGTGCCCAGGAGCAAAAGACAGTTTCTCGGAAAGTGTCTTATGCACCCGAGCACCAATGATCTCGGTGCTTTCAAAAAATCGGAAAAATAATTATAAGTCTCAAAAATTTCTAAAAAAAATCCAAGTGTAGGCAACAATGTATCCCACAAACGTGTAAAAAATAAAGTTCAGATGCTTTGTATTCTGCGCTACACAAAAATGAAAAAATCTGATAAATTTGAAGATTGAAAATATACATATTCAGATCTACACTTTTGTCATTTTTGTGCAGCCCAAAACACAAAGTATTTGAAGTTGATATTTTGCACGTTTGTGAAATACATAATTGGCTAGATCTTGGATTTTTTTCAGAATTTTGTGAGACTTGCAAATATATTTTTGATTTGTTTAAACCACCGGGATCACTGGTGCCCGGGAGCACAAAATCTGCTCTCGTTTCTCGGAAAGTGTCTTATGCATCCGAGCACCCGTGATCTCGGTGCTTTCAAAAATGGAAAAAAAATACATAATTGGCTAGATCTGGATTTTTTTTTTCAGAATTTTGTGAGACTTGCAAATATATTTTTGATTTGTTTAAACCACCGGGCTCGGGAGCACAAAATCTGCTCTCATAGGCTATGAAAACCATATTCTAGTGTAAAGACAAGCGTGCAATGCAACAGGAGTCGCAAAATGTCAAAAAAGCATATGTGATCCATGCATGCAAAAAGGAGGAGACGGAAGAAAAACTGGGGGCATCGCTGTAGCATAGGAGTATCTAGCATGCAAAGCACTTGTCATGTCCAATTCTCGGGACTTCAAATTTACTACCAGCATGGCATGGAACGTTGAAGTTTGAGGCATTGCCCCCAAGTTTATGATCAACGTATGGTTTTCTAAGAGCATCTCTACCGACATAACCAATACAGCGTCTGACAAAGTTGTTGGACATGCGTTATTAGGCGTGCCAGTATGCGTTGCCGCCTATTGGGCGCGTCGCCCCCCATCGGGCGCTCGCAATAGGTTTTTGAGAAAAAAACTTGAGACTCGAATATGGACGAACCGGCGATATTCCATTGAATTTGAAGGACATTTAACAAACTTAAACGAAATTTGACAAACGACATTTAACAAATTTAAACGAAATTTCACTAAATTTAAACTGAACCCTAGACCCTAGATCTAGCGGCACTGTCGGCAAACGCTCGAGAAGGAGGCCTATCCCGGCGACGGCGAAACCAACTACATGGCAGCGTCGAGGAAGATGACTCTCCCAGCGGTGGCATGTCTTGCATGTCTCAATGATCTCCGGCCGACGAGGAGAAAGTTTCATCTGCGCCGCCGTCGCTGAGGCTTCTGGTTTCACCCGCGGCGGCTCCGGCCTTGAGGAACATCTCCGGGTCACCGCCGTCACCGAGCGTGGTGGGGTTAGATCTAGCGGCGGCGGAGGGAGGCCTCGAAGGCGGCCTACATTCCCTCCCACTCCAGCATTAACGCCTCCACCGGTACATCTGCCACGCGCATTGACGACGACGACGCGTGCGCACTACCGCCTGACCTTCCAGTGCTGCGCTCGTCGCGTCGTCTGCGACCGCCTGGTGAGCCGCTGTGTCATTAAAACGCACACAACGACCACAATCACTCCGCATGCGGCCGTTGTGTCGCTGACGCGTCGGCCCCGCCCATCAGATCCGACCTGACGCGCGTTGGCGCGATTGCCGGAACGCCCGCTTGCGTCCCTAGAATCTGGGCGTGAAGCGGGGTTGTTGTATTGGGGCCGCTGGGCATGAATGGGTGCCAGCACGCTCAATATTTGGGAGCATTACCGGTGCGGTGGAGATGCTCTAACCTTAAAAAAACCGTATAGTTTTCTATTGTAGGAGTACGTACTGTTTGTCGGAATGTTTGTTCATGTTTGACGACAAAAAAAAAGGTTCGGAGTTTGGTGAGCGATTGCTTCACAAGCGTCAGCAACCAGGTACTAGTATTATAAGCTTAATTCAACGTGAGCAGTGTTAATCAAATTGCCTCATGTCTTTTCCTTTTGGGAGTTTGGGGAGCATAGGTCGCAATGTGTTTGGCCAACCAAACAGTTGCTTTGCCTTTTGGAAACAACTCTTGAATTGTTCTCTCTCTTGATGTTTTACTAACGATATTTCTTGCACTGTACACTTTGATTTGCATATACTAATTTGATATCTTGCTTGCTCTGTACACTTTGGGAACAGCTCGTAAAGTAGTTTACATACCAGGGCCAGAAATTGTCAAACAGTTTGACCAGTGTGGCTGCTTTGCAGGCCTCCGGCCCCTAGCACGGTAGCACCTCGGCAAAGGAGATTGTTTGACATTTGCAAACTGAAATTTCCGGTCTACCGAGGCATTTGCTTTCGCATGCCTTTCTTCTTGGCCAAAAAGGCATGTTGACACTGTAGCTTAGTTGAATTTCCCCTCCACCTTCTTTTAAAAGAAATAATATATACTCCCAAGAAATGTTGGAGCTGCAATTTGAAGCCTTTTCTTAACAATACGAGGATTACTTCCTGCCTCTGTACGACTGTATCTATTATTTAGAGTTACTCCTTCAGATTTTATTTACTTCATGTTCTGATTTTTTTAAGTCAAAATTTTATAGGTTTCACCAAGTATCTAAAAAATAAATATCAAATGCATATAATATGAAAATACATTTTATTATGATTCTAATAATATTACATTTATAATGTGTCTTTTGATATTTTTCTTATATATTTGGTCAAATCATACAAAGTTTGACTTTGACTAAATCCAAAACGCAATGGAATTGTGACTGAAGGGAGTAAAGTCTTGGATCTAGGCATGTCTATGATCCACATACAAGTAGAGCTATCAATCTGAAAGTGACGTGTTTGTCGCTTGTGAAACGAAGCGATGGTAACCTGCCCTGTTCGGGCTTTGCCACCAAACAAACAGGAAATCGACCAGTTTTCTTATTCTATTTATTATTTGTTTATTAAAACCCATGCATGTGTGTGATGATGATTATTAAAGAGGAAGGAAGTGCTCCATGATTGTCCTACTCCCACCTGTCGATCTCTGACATTCCACCAAGTCTCCCCATGCATGTGCTCCTCTCGTGACCCATCCACGGATCACTGTTGAGATAGGCCAGCTAGCACGCGTGCGTTGTCAGGCGAAGGCGGTAAGATACGCATCGTCGCCGGTCGCCGTTGCGTTGATCCGGGGACGGCGTCCTTTTGACCGTACGTCGCCCTCCGTCGATCGCCGGTAGCGATCGACCGCTCCTCCCGTTTATCTCCAGACAAATTAAGCGAAGAGAAATGGACGAAGAAACTACTCACAAATAGCCAAGCAGGGACCATGCGGATGTCGCGATTAACAACATTCTCGCGTGCGTTTGCCTTGGCTTGCATCACAATCCTCGGGAGAAAAAAACGGGGCCTAGGAGCTATCAAAACAGGATCGATCGCTACAGTTAGGTGTGAGGTTTATTAGCTCACGATCTTCCAATTCCGCACAAGAAGATCGACAGTGATCAGTAGCAAGATCATCAACAAAGCATATGCATCCATCATCAACAAAGGACTAGCAAGATCGACAGTGATCAGTAGGTACCATCCGTAAGTGGCCAAAACTAAATCCTCTCATAGCGTAGGCCCCTCCTTCTCCATTTGCAATCTTTATCCAATTCCAACCCAGGGCATTCCTAATGATCCACTCATCATCTTACCTCTCATCCTCGTGGTGGGGAACGTCCGTAGATGCTCGCCGATCTAGCTAATCCACGCCATGTGATGTGATGGTGTGATCTGCAATTCTGCATCATCGGCTTTGCTCGATCGGTTCGTCGGATAAGCCAGGAAAGCGTACGTTTTTCCATGTAATGATTCCGCGGAGTTGACCCTAGCTTGGAAGAATCAATCATTGAGATATCATCCAACTCTAATGATGTGTAAGTCACTTGCCTTTGATGATTCCCGTCCCTGCCATCAGTTGTCACCGCAGGAGTGCAGCGGGATCAAATCTTCGATCCGTGGAATCATTGTCCTCTGTGTTCCGTTTTGTCTCGTTCTGCCACCTTCGCTGCACCGTATCATATCTCCACAGTCGCGTATCCGGAGGACTGGAGGAGATGGGTCCGTCCGCCGAGCACCGGCCCCGAAGGACCTACCCCAGAAACCGCCGTCGTCGTCGCTGCACCGTATCATATCTCCACAGTCGCGTATCCGGAGGAGATGTGTTGGCCAAGGGAGACTTCTCGTGTAGTAGTATGCCAAAACAAGGTGATGTACTCCTTTACTTCTCTTAATGAAATGAAATCAGCACTGACACTGTTTTCCGTCAAAAATAATGACCCTTGGAGTGTGACATAAATAGTTCTATGAATAAAACATGAATTTTGAACAAATGATTACAAAAACTTGTATCAAGTTTTGACCTACGGTTACAGTTATAGTTAGAGCATTCAAAACACTTATCTCCCTCTTAAAAGTCCCCAATATTTTCAAAACCCTTGCTTGGATCCTACAATAGTCGAGGTGGGGAAGAGCCAGGTATGTCTGGTGGAGTTAAAAGAGTCAACCACAATATTGCCAATGGTGTAAACAACGGCAACTAGAAGGATGAGTCCAACCCTAGATAGGAACCACCATCAACACTAGAGTATTGCTGGAGCAGCAATATTAGAAAAATCGACAATAGAGATAGAGATGATATGCATTTTAGTCACACAAATTAATATTTATGTATTTATGTTTTTGAAACTTCTCTCAATGTAAAGAGATGTTCTCGACATCACTGTATGATTTAGAATTGTATTAATAAAGTGTTACCATGTACATGCAATGTTTCTATTGTTCAATTTTGAGGGATTAATGTCCATGAAATACTTGCTTTTTAAATGTTATCTCAACGACATGCACACTACACCAAATGAGCGGAGGTAGGCGGTGTCAAATCGGGTTAGGCGGCCTCAAATTAGCCGAATCACCGCCGCTTACCTCGACGGAGCAGCCGAATTGGGCTGGCCATCCTCGGTTCAGCTAGGGACCTCGATACAGTCTGTGTGCCACGAGCCGGGATATGAAGACGGTGACAAAAACCACAGTGGTTTAAAAACGGCCGGCGGCGGCCATTCCGAGCCACCTTCGATACAGTTCGTGTTCCGTTTTGTCTCGTTCTGCCACCTTCGCTGCACCGTATCATATCTCCACAGTCGCGTATCCGGAGGACTGGAGGAGATGGGTTAGCCAGGGGAGAGTTTTCGTGTGCTATGCCAAAATAAGGTTAGCTACAGGGGAGTCCTGATTGGGGAGAATAAAGTAAGGGGTTGATCAGTTTGGATGCACAAAACACATGACAATCATGGGACACATTCCGGAATTAAGATAACAAATACCGAATGATTGGTGGAGTACATTACATTTCTCTCAACTGGCTAGCCTCTCTAGTATAGAACGACCCTAGGTACAACCCATCGGACATGGATCCCTCACAGACATAGTGTAAACATAAGAAATTCTGTAATGTGATGGGGCAAAAAAGTTAGCCAGATCTTCTTTCTCCTCGAATAACTTGTACGAAAATATGTTGCTGCCGCCGGGGTGCTATACCACCCCTCTGCCGGTCGTCCGATGGAGCATCAAGATTCACACATCACTCTTGAGGACACTTGCTAATCCCCTGGCACTCCTGCAAATCAACTGCTGCGGCTTGGAGAAAATGCAGGACGTTGTCAGTGCGACTGGAGGAGCCCGTTTTAACTAGGCTAGTTCTCAATTAATGTGTGCAGACCACTGGACAAAACACATCACCAACCAAATTAATTTCAATGCTGGAGTTTGCTCTTTTGCTTGTCCACTAGGCATGCACACTGCTACACATGCCACACACGTTTCTTTCTTCACCTACTCCATCTCTAGTACACAGTACTACTATTTCAGATAGTGGCGATTTGGTGCCCCCAGAAAAACAGTGATCTCTCTATTTTTCATGAGACATTATTTTGTCTTTTTATATACCTTATAAATAATGTATATTTCTCACGAAACATTGTGCGTGAACATATAATGTCCGGATGTGCATACAACATTTTTGTTTGAAATATTTTGCCATTTTAAAATGTATTTTTCATAATAGGTGCATATAAATTTAAACTTATGAGCCAAGACAACATGTCCAAATGTTGACGGCATTACTAACATTAAATGTTATTTACCTATTCAAGGCTATGCGAAGGTGTGTCAAGGGCACCAGTTCGTGCATGCATATGAACATCCAAGCTATGCACATTTACACACTGACGCATGAAGCATGCTCACCTATGATATGTAATTCGCCTTTTTTATTTTTGGTTCCGAACTTGAGTACTGGTGAACTGGTGGCTGTGTGCATCTGAGATATGTAGAGGCCAGTGTAATGCTTAAAACTCTTAAGTAATAAAATCACTTTATCCAAAAAATGAAGCATGCTCACCTGCGGGTCAAAATGTCCTGCGTAGTCGCTGACCGCGTGTGAGCCGCTGCTTCGATGCACGCCTTGTAGCAAATAGTGAAAACAAGCCATCGAGTCAGACATCCGACACCGGACAGTGACGACGCTATAGGCAGACTGCAGACGTAAATCGCACTGTCTCGACGGAGATTTAGGGTAGTAAGCTAGCTAATTACATGCATTCCGACAGTTTAAGGAGCCATTCGACAGTGTTGACATGCATGACCGAATCTCGACGACCGCATCTAACGGCTGCCAATGGGGTGGTATAGCCAACGGGCGATCAAAAATCCACTCTATAACTTGTAATGCCTCCGTTCCACAACAGAAGACGTTTTCGCAAACTAAAATAGCTTGTGAAACGCAGGGAGTACCAGTTTAGCCCTCGCGACTACAAGATAAGAGCGAGCATTGATCCAATCTTGCAGTGTCAGGATGGACCTGCCGTATTACATTTGGACAGTTATGTGGGCAGGGGCGGAGCTACAGTGGGGCCGACCTGGGTCGTGGCCTGCCCAGCATTTTGGCATTTCTTTGTATTTTGTGTTGGGCACTGCCAATTCTAAAGAGATTCTCACTCTGTTGCAGCCTTGTCCGCTTAAGAATTCTACTATAGCTCCACCACTGTATACTATATGCGAGGTTGTGAAGAATGCCGGCTTGAAACTTTAGGCTTGCCCTTGTGAATGGGTTTGTCCACTCAACAAGGCAACAAAGGCTAAGAAACTCTTGTGAAAAGTATCGCACATTTTAGAGTGTATCAATCTTTATCTTGTCACTTATTATTCTGGCACAAAGAATTGCGATCGCTACGGGAAATGTGCCATCAGATGTTCTAATAACCCGTAGAGTCTGGCTGAGATAGTTCTATGGATAAAACTTGACTTTTAAACATATTGTTACAAACAATTGCATCAAATTTTGACCTATATATGTTCACAGTTGTAGTTAGAGCATTCCAGACACTTATCTCCCTTTAAAAATTCACATTTTCTTTCAAAGACTTTGCTTAGGCCCCGCAGCAGTCGAGGAGATAACAGCTATCCAGCAAGAAGCAGGAAGAGCCAGATATGTCCGGTGGAGTTAAGAAGACAACCACAATATTTGCCAATGGCGTAAATAATGACAACTAGAAGTAGGAGTCCAACCCTAGATAGGAAACACCATCACCAGTAGAGTATTGCTTGAGCAGCAATAGTAGAAAGTCGACAATAGAGATAGAGTTGATATCCAGCTTAGTGATACAAGTTAATACTTTTGTATCTATGTTTTCGAAGCTTACCTCAATGTACTGACAAGTTCTCGAGATCTTTGTATGATGTAGAGTTGTATTAATAAAGTGTTATCGTGGACCTACAATATTTCTGTTATACTACTATGAGGGATATAATGATCATGAAATATTTGTTTATAAATGTTATATCAACGACTGACACACAACACCATGCATTGGTAGCGACAACGGCTACCTCGGCAGAGCTACCGAATCGGGCTGGCCGACCTCGGTTCTCCAAGTTACCTCGATTCATCCTGTATGCCATGACCCGGGCGTTAAGACGGTGGCAAACGTTTGTGTGGCGGAAAAATGGCAGATGTCGGCCATTTCGAGCCCTTCAAAGCCTTGCGTGGAGCTCCACACTAGATCCATGGTGAGCGGTCGGAAGGATCACAGGGAGGATAGCAGGCGTCGCTAGCTCGAGAGAGGTGAAAATGGCACGACAGCCGGGGGGTACCTTCTCGGAAGGGTGGCATGCCGGAGATGGCTTGAGTCGAGGACGGATGGCGGTGATGAGGACATGTCATGAAATGTCACTCGCGTCAAGTTTCTGAACTTTGCGAGGAACGCTAAAATCGAGCCTCATACTGGGGATGAGATATGTGGGACAAGATTTAAAGTTTACCGTATAAAATTATATGGGTTGACCTAGTTTGCAAGATCTTGAAAGGACAATATTTTTTTGCAAAAATCACAAAACAACGGTTAATTATTTGTAATTTTGACTGTTTAATTACCAGATCTGTTAGAGATACTCTAAGTTTGTCATGTTGTTGGAGCTAGCTTGTCACGAAGCAATGTGCTCTTTGATGGGTATAGTGTTGTTGTTATGGATTATTCTGCTATTTTATTGTTTTACATTTTCATACTCTTTTTATTTTTTAATTACCTTGCTCCTGCTATTGTGTTTGCTCAAAGTCAAACTTTCTGTTTCTTTGCCAAATAAATTAGATAAAATAGCAAAATCTAAGAATCATACTAATTTCAGCAAATGTCTATTGTATGATATGCCTATTCCTATCCCTAACCCTGTTATTTTACTTGCAAAATTAAATGAAATGATTTCTGCCAAATAAAATGAAATGATGGGTGCCAAAGGAGCATAGAAATCCAATATTATTAGAACTTTCATAAAATATATCTCCATACTACATGCACTTGTTATTATATTTGTTGATGTTTTTTTCTATATACTTGGTTTTGATTTTGACTAGACTCCGAATACAAAGTAATTAAAAACGGAGTGAGTAGCTGAATTCCCAGTCACCCGTCACCGTTGGATGCGAATTATACTGCTACTCACGTATGAATTTCCAATTAAAAAAAGAGTTGTATGAATTTCTGACCGCTCACGTAACTTGCGGTTCGTTGTCCGTGGACTGTAATTCAAGCCTCCTTTCAACTAGCTAGCCCAGTTGCACGCGGTAGTGATGGGGCACTGATCACTGTAACACTTGGTTGTCCTAACTCGTCGTACAAAGAGAGAAGTTGACGTGGAGCCTGAAGAATCTGTTTCCAGAATCTTTTAATCGAGTCTGCTGATTCCAGTTATACTTAGGTTTGGCAAGGAAAGAATCTTTCAGAATTATCTTGAGCAAAACGAACGAGCGGAGGCATCCGGAGCACGAGCGTCGCCCGTGCCGCGGCACGACGGCGACTCACGGTTAGCGGCGGGCCGGCGGCAGTGGATAGAGCACCATCGAAGCTGGCGTAAATTGTACAAAAAAAAAAAAAAAAAGCTGGCGTAAAGACGAGTAGCCGACTTCCATCGCAGGGGCCCCAGGATTAGTTAGTAGGGATCTGGACCAAGCTCTCTACCGACGGCCGCGGGGGCCTCCACGTAGTCCATCGCCCCAACCCAGCCGAACGCACCGGTTGCTGTCCGTCCGTAGACCCGGGTTCTCTGCACCGGGAGGGAGTGCCGTACATCGCCGGAAAATGGCATGCGTCGGATGGAAGAACCGTGGTCCTTGCGGCATCCGCCGTTTTACAAAACTTAATTACTTGCATCACAGCATCAGCTGACAACTTGAGTGGTGGTCCTTGCGGCATCCGCCGTTTTACAAAACTTATCCTACTGGCGAGTTGTGAACTTGGTACTACCGTACTACTCCCTCTACATCAATTAAATTGGAACGGAGGGACTAGTAGGCGAGTAGCTGGGTATTATATCAATTAAATTGGAACGGAGGGAGTAGTAGGCGAGTAGCTGGGCATCGGATGTTGTTTCGCTTGACCGTGACAATCGATCTGAATGCAAATTATATTTGGCGTGGTGCGTATTTTGCCTGAACTAGAACGATACATATTGCACGTTGTTGCGGTAATCTTTAACACATTTTACTTTTGTAACTTATAGCCGTATGAACAGTAAGTCTAATAGGAATATAGGCGCCGGATTTAGTAGGACGCGACTAGCAATCACACGAAAAAATAGATATTAACTAAATCTCAGTCGGCTGACGTCTTACAATAATCCCAGTTGCAACTTACATATCACGCGAATCACGATGCAAATATAATGGATAGCAAGTTGCAAGCCACGTGTAACTGAAAAAAAAATAGTTGACCCACTTACAACTCAAAATTCAGTTGCAACTCACATATACACGAACAGACCTAATGTCTAGGGAGTTGCGACACATTTGTAACTAACAAAATCTTAGTTGAAATTTAGTTGCAACTCATAGATCACACGAATCGTGATGCAAATTTAGATACGGACACAGTTTTAGTTCATTCTCAAGCCCTTGAGAACTAACGATTCCAATTTAGAATTGTACCCTATAAACATTTAATGCAAATTAAATAAAGTTGTTGATAAGATGAAATCAATGGTCTACCAAAATTTATGATGTGATAGCTTGCGGTTCGTGAGGTTTTGCATTATAATAAGTATAGATATGACACATCGTGGCAGTTCTCTACATTACACGTGGAAAAAAAATGCACTACCAAGTATAAAATGTGTCAAGAAAATATAATATGTCGAATCTAGATATGAATTGCCGTATGTAAATTCAGAGAAATTCTAACTTAAAAGTTAAACCTGAAGCTCATGATATATATTTTTATTTGTGCTCTTGCATTAACCAGATGTTTCTTTATTTATATTTATAAATCTAGCTGAATCACTTATGTTAAAGCAAGTTTTCTTTTGTTTCATGAATGATCCAGTAAGTCGTGACTTTTCAGTTCTATATTTCTCTTTCATGCGCTTATAAAGGAAACCAAATAAAGAACTGCAAATTGCATGTCCGGTAAAAATGGGTCCTGATACGAATCGAATTAAAAACAATTTATACTAAAGTTTTATACTTATTCATATATTATTTTGTAGGGTGCAACAGTATTGCAAGTATATTTCCTATTTGGTTACAAAGTTTGGCCACATATCTGCCAATGTTAATAGTTCATGTGTTTTGTTTTCTGTACTGAATATTATTGAAATATATTAAACTTTATTTCATAACAAATGTGGGGACCCCGGACTAGCTGTCCGAAATACCCTTGTGCCTACAACATCAGCGATCCCATGATCAGTGTGTCGCTGAGCACAATCGAACTGGTATCAAAAGAACATCCATAAATACCGAATGAATAAACTTACTTGATTGAAGCCGTAACTTCAACAGGTACTTGCAGCGGAAATCATCAAACAACGTGGAGCCCAAGTCATTTGCCATAACCCTACAGGCAGCTGACTGGAAGCGCCCTAGTTCGCATTGACGTCATTGACATCTTCTTCTCCGAACTGCTCATCTTCAAAATCTGGCTAAGACAATAGTCAGGGACGAAACCAATATGAGTACATTTGATTGTACTCGCAAATTACCCCCGGAATGAGCATGCACTACTCTTTTTATTGTTTAAATAAAACTTTGTTTGCTTTGAAAACTCTATATCCTTATTGAAAAAAAGAGAAGGATAGACCTTTGTTTAATAAAACTTTGTTGAAACCTCCATAAAGAAGAATTTTATAACCTTTAATAAGCCTTGTATTTTTAGAAAAACATCTCTATACCTTTGTTGAAAAAGGAAAGAAGGCTTTTAAACTTTTTCCCATAAATCTGTCTTGGTAAGAAGTCTCTTTTACAACTTTTTCCCCGAAATTCATCATTGGTTTATTTCTCCAAAACTCCTCCTTTTTCGACCATAGCCCTTCATGGTCAGATCATTTTCCCTCAACCTTATACCAGCCCTTCGGTATAGTTGCATAAAATACTTTCCACTTTCAAAACACAAAACTTTGCACTTCTTGACCATAGCCCTTCATGGTCTTCCTCTTTTCCAGCAACCTCATGCCGACCCTTTGGCATAGTTGCATATATACAACATCTCCATTTTCTTTTCAAATCTTAAAACTTTTCCAAAACTTGCACATGGTCTTAGGACAGCCTCCCAACTGTCCATATCCGAGGACTCGGCTATTCGAATAGTTTTTACACTCTGCAGAGGTAGCACGCTTTTCCCACATCCATCGGTAACTCATCGTGTCAGCCACGTCCGCCATACAAGGTGTATGCGAAGTTGAGTCACCGACCATAGCCTGTCCTTTGCTCATGCTAGTATAGGACCCTGCCCATATGACACTTTCCATCCACACTTAACCCAGCCCGTCGTAATCTAAGTGTGAGGACTCATAGTTTTGCCCGGCGACCCAAAGGTGGCGTCTTCTATCATCCTCCTTATCTTTCTCATAGAGTTTGAGCGAGGACCCAGGTCAGGGGTAGGTCATCAAACCATCCCTCATGCATAACGGAGTCATCTCCGTCGATGAGGCATCCCATACTAATATGAGCAAATTATATGACTACGCCATTTTCCCATATGTGGGTAAATGTGGTCGCACAGGGTAAGATTGGTCGTCATAGTACTAGGACACAATGTGCATTTTTCATAACATCTCCATTCTCCCTTTCTTCACTTCAACACCGACATCTCGGCATTCCACATCCATCCAGGTATTTCCAAAGGAGTTTTGAATAAAAAATATTTTTCTTCCATCTCGGCCTTATTTTGTTGCCAAGGATTTGTTTTGATCTAACTCTCACTTGTCTTCCTTGTATCTTTTGGATCCTTGTTGCTCTACTCAAAATTCGCTTTATGCTTTCTTGTGTTAGGAAAAGCAATGATCCCATTCTTGGAGAAGCTATCCTACTTTGAGTAGAACATCATTCTTTAAATTGGTTTTGTACCCTATTGCTTTCCTTGAACTTGACTAGTGTTTGAATAATATGTATGGAAAGTGATGATCTTATTTATGTGCATTTTGTATTCAAATGCAAGATCATAAATAATGCACATATCTTGGGGGATCAATCCTATATACTTTTGAACATTAGTTGTCTTCAATTCGCTTTTGATCCGATGACGTGTCTCTTTGGAAGACAAACATTTTTCGTCTTGGTACTTTGTGCCATCATGAAAAGTGTAGATGTATTTTCTTCAATTGGTTTCTTGTTTTCATTTGGTATCTTTTCTTTTTGGTATCTTCAATCATGTGTTGATTTGGGTCTTGATATAATTTGGACAATTCTTTTTCTTGTCACACTTGTGAGTGCTTTCTTGATTTAATTGGTATTTTGTCCAAATTGTATCTCTTTTGGTTCTTGAAAGTCTTGTGCATCATATTTACTTTATATATATCTTATGGCATGCTCACTTTCGTTGATCCAATATATAGGATAAACTCCATCAAATCCTAAATGGCTAAGATGTGCATGAAATTCAATTTCATATCAATATGCACATATTTATGTTGAGCCCTTCCTATGTATTGTAGTTGCCCTAACTACTTTGGACCAATGAGTTTGGGTATCATGTTGTACTTGAATTTGTTTTAGGTACTGATGACGTGAAACACACGTTCGTTGGGAGACCCCAAGAGGAAGGTATGATGTAGTCAGCAGCAAGTTTTCCCTCAGAAAGAAACCAAGGTTATCGAACCAGTAGGAGCAGCAACTCTTCAGAAGGTTGTCAACGGCGCCAGAAAAATAGCTGTCGCAGGGAGTCTGGACTGTTGACGTGGAATCTGCACACAACACAATCAAACTACTTTGCCCCAACGAAACAGTGAGGTTGTCAATCTCACTGGCTTGCTGAAAACAAAGGATTAAACGTATGGTGTGGAAAATGAGTATTAAATTGCAGAGAATGAAAAAGGAACAGTTTGCAGTTTGTGGTTGTTTAATCAGTGTAAAAGAATGGACCGGGGTCCACAGTTCACTAGTGGTGTCTCTCCATAAAAGATAACTAACATGTTGGGTGAACAAATTACAGCTGGGCAATTGACGAATAGTGAGCGCATGACAATGCATATACATGACATGTTGACTACTATGATATTTAATTGGGCATTACGACATAATACATAGATCGTTATCCAACAGCATCTATGACTAATAATCCACCGCCGGGTTGTCATCCGAGTCCCCCGTTGGTATTAAGTTGCAAGCAACGGATAATTGCATTAAGTAAAGTGCGTAATGTAAACAAACACATATGCCGTGGACATAGCATCGTTAGGTTATCCCTAGTGGCAACAGCACATCCACAACCTTAGAACTTTCTGTCACTGTCCCAGGTTAAACGGAGACATGAACCCACTATCTAGCATAAATACTCTCTCTTGGAGTTACAAGCATCTACTTGGCCAAAGCATCTACGAGTAACGGAAAGCATGCAAGATCTTAAATAACATATAAGATAGATTGATAATCAACTTGACATAATATTCAATATTCATCGGATCCCAGCAAACACAACATGTAGCATTACAATAATATGATCTTGATCATGTAGGGCAGCTCACAAGATCTAAACATGATGGCACAAAGTGGAGAGACAACCATCTAGCTACTGCTATGGACCCGTAGTCCAAGGATGAACTACTCACGCATCACTCCGGAGGCAGGCATGGCGATGTAGAAGCCTCCGGTGACGATTCCCCTCTCCGGCAGGGTGCCGGGAAGAGGTTCTGAACCCTCCCGAGCTAGGGTTGACGACGGCGGCGTCTCTGGAACTTTTCGTGGATATTTGCTCAGGTACTTAGGGTTTTCGCGTCGGGGGGAATAAGTAGGCGAAAGGGCGGCGGCTGCGGACCCCCGAGGGGCCCACACCACCCAGGGCGCGGCAGAGGGGGCCGCGCCCTGGCGTGTGGCCCTGGTGGCCCTCCTCTGCTGCTCCTTCGCTCCGTCAGGCGTGTTCTGGAAAAATAGGCACCCCCGTGTAGTTTCGTCCAATTCCGAGAATATTTCCAGACTAGCTTTTCTGGAATACAAAAACAGCAGAAAACAGGAACTGGCACTTCGGCATCTTGTTAATAGGTTAGTCCCAAAAAATGTATAAAAGTGATATAAAGTAGATGCAAAACATGTAGCAATTGGTATAAAACAAGCATGGAACATCAAAAATTATAGATACGTTTGAGACGTATCAGCATCCCCAAGCTTAGTTCCTACTCGTCCTCGAGTAGGTAAACGATAAAAACAAATAATTTTTGAGGTGACATGCTACTATCATAATCTTGATCATATAATATTGCAAGGCACATGTAAATGAATGAAGTGATCCAAGTCAATGGTCTATAATTTGCTATCAAATAGATAATGAGTAAACAATGAATCACACAAGCTAAACGTTTTCATGAATAGTACTTTCGAGACAAGCATCAAACAGTTTTGCATAAGTGTTAACTCATAAAGCAATAGTTTCTAACAAAAGGTATTTAATCAACACAAAGGAAGAATTTAGTTTCAGCATTTGCTTCAACTTTCAACATATTTATCTCATGGATATTGTCAACACAAAGTAGTATAACAAGTCCAATACATTGCATATAACGCATGTTGTAACAAAGTTGACACTAGTGTTTGCTTGTGGAAGACAGAAAGAATAGGAAAACTGACTCAACATAAAAGTAAAAGAAAGGCCCTTCGCAGAGGGAAGCAGGGATTAAATCATGTGCTAGAGCTTTTAGGTTTTTGAAAGCATATAGAGATTGCATAAAATATTTGATACTCCTCCCAACCTTGCTAACACAAGCCATGGCTAACCGAATCCTCGGGTGCCTTCCATCAATCACATACCATGGAGGAGTATCTATTTTTGAGAGGTGTTTGTTAATTGTCAACGAATGGTAGCGGGTGAGAACAGTATTCTACCTGTCGAACGGACTTTTAAGAGCGGCTCCCATGAAGGACGTTATTTCTACCAGCAAGGCAGATCATCCCTCTTTCTCTTTGGTTTACACACATTCAGGTATTTCACTGTTTGTCATTGCTTACTGATGAATCAGGGCAAAAGTGTGAAGAGAATTAATTGGTTAAAGTTGTAATTAATTGGGACTGGGCACCCCGTTGCCAGCTCTTTTTGCAAGTTATTGGATAAGCGGATGTATATGCCACTAGTCCAGGTGTAAAAGTCCACTCGACAAATAGAATAAAGAATAACCACACTAATTCCTCATGAGCTAGTAAACATTGACACAAAAAGGGAATAATAACATTTTGAATAATTTAAAGGTAGCACATGAAAAATTTACTTGGAGTGGCAAGGAAATACCACATATAGGTAGTTATGGTGGACACAAATGGCATGGATTTTGGCTCAAGGATTTGGATGCACGAGAAGCATTCCCTCTCAGTACAGAGTTTAGGCTAGCAAGGTTATGTAAGCAAACAAGAATATCAACCCGTACACCAAGTTTTATATGACAAACATATTGCAAACGTTATAAGACTTCATACCGTCTTCCTTGTTAACCAAACCCTGTTATTAGAAAATATCTAGACCTTAGAGGTACCACCGATGCAAACCAAATTTTCAACAAGCTTTACGGTAGTTCTTCACTAATAGGCTTAACTCATGTGATGCACAATTTAATCATGATCTACTTGTTAACTCAAAACAATTGACAAGCATCAAGTTATCCATTTTAGTGATCTACAAGATTAAGCAAGTTTTTCCTTATACCAATTACCACATGCAACATTTTCTGAACCAACCAAACACCAATCAATTTATTTCATCAACTCTCCAAACAAATATAAGTGAAGCAAGAGAGTACTTTCTACAAAAGAAAGCTAATAGCTCTGACAAGAGATACATGAAAACAAGAGCTAAAAGCTGAACAGCGCTAGATATGAATACTCAACAAATATAAGTGAAGAATAGGAGTATTCTCATGAAAAAGCGGAGCGTGTCTCTCTCCCAATCAAGAATGCTAGGGTCCAGTCAAGCTTTATTGAAAATAAAATGCAATACTGAAAATAAAAAGCACACAGACGCTCCAAGAAAAGCACATATGATGTGAAAGAATTAAAATATAGTTTCACTAGAGATGACCTGATAATTTTGACGATGAAGAAGGGGATGCCTTGGGCATCCCCAAGCTTAGACGCTTGAGTCTTCTTGAAATATGCTGGGGAGATCCATGGGAGCCTCCCCAAGCTTAAGCTCTTCACTCTTCTTGATCCTATTATATCATCCTTCTCTCTTGACCCTTGAAAACTTCCGTCACACCAAACTCAAAGTAGATCTCATTAGAGGGTTAGTGCATAATCAAAAATTCACATGTTCTGTAAAGACGCAATATGATTTGTTACTTTAAACATTAGCTACAGCCACTGATGTTATGTGAAGCTCTTCCACCCAAAAAAGAATTTCACTCAACACTAGTAAAAGAGAGAATGCGAAAAATAAAAAGGCATAATCTGTCTAAAACAGAACAGTCCGCAAAGACGAATTTTTTCGAGGCACTTACGACGCTCAGATCGAGAAACTCTGAACTAATGAAAGTTTCAGACATTCATAAAGATTACGCACAAAAATTTCAGATTTTTAACAATCTGGTGATTTTAGGAATTTCGTACAGTGAACAGCAAAAATCTGTTTCTGCGCAGCAATCAAAATTAAGCATCATCTTATCATTAGAGGCTACTCTTGGCACAACAATGCGAGAAAATAAAGATACAAAGGAGTTGCTACAGAAGTAAACAAACTCCTTGACTCAATAAAAGAAAAATTGCAGAAAAAAAAATGGGTTGCCTCCCATAAGCGCTTTTCTTTAACGCCTTTTAGCTAGGCACAAAGCATGCATCAAGTATTACCAAGTGAAGAAGCATCAACATTGTAATTTGTTCGAACAATAGAATCATAAGGTGGCTTAATCTTCTTCCTAGGAAAGTGTTCCATACCTTTCTTGAGAGGAAATTGATATTTTATATTCCCTTCTTTCATATCAATAATAGCACCTACAGTCCTAAGAAAAGGTCTTCCCAACACAATAGGGCATGATGGATTGCACTCAATATCCAAGACAATAAAATCAACGGGGACATAATTGTTGTTAACCATGATAAGAACATCATCAATTCTTCCCAAAGGTTTTTTAATAGTAGAATCAACAAGGTGAACATCCAAGTAACAATTTTCCAAAGGTGCTAAATCAAGCATATCATATAATCTTTTAGGCATAACAGAAATACTAGCACCAAGGTCACACAAAGCATTGCAATCAAAGTCATTCAATTTCAATTTAATGATGGGCTCCCAACCATCTTCTAACTTCCTAGGGATAGAAGCTTCATGTTTTAATTTCTCTTCCCTAACTTGTATGAGAGCATTAGTAATATGTTTAGTAAAAGCCATGTTTATAGCACTAGCATTAGGACTTCTAGCTAGCTTTTGCAAGAACTTAATTACTTCAGAAATATTGCAACCATCAAAATCAAAGTCATTATCATCAAAAGTAATGGAATTATTCTCTTCCTTATTGCTAGAAATTTCAGCATCTTTATCAAGGACAGTTTCAGAGTTATCAGGCAATTTAGGACATTTTGCAATAGAAGTGGAAACATTACCAACACCAACTATCTTGCCATTAATGGTAGGAGGTTTGTTAACACTTGAGTTTGAAGCATTTTCAGAAGTAGTAATAGTATAAACTCTAGCAATATTGTTCTTTCTAGCAATTTCATCCTCTCTTTCCCATCTAGCATGCAATTCAGCTAACATCCTCACATTGTTATCAATTTTAACTTGTATAGCATTGAGAGTTTTGCTCTCTTTAACATCATGAGGCATGTTCTTTAGTTTCAATAAGTCAACATCAAGAGCAAGACTATCAACTTTAGAGGAAAGCACATCAATTTTCCCAAATTTCTCCTCAACAGTTTTATTGAAAGCAGTTTGTGTACTAATAAAATCCTTAAGCATAACTTCAAGATCAGAGGGTACACTCTTATTATTATTGTAGGAGTTACTATAGGAATTTCCATAACCATTGCCACTATTAGAAGGATAGGGCCTATAATTGCTATTACCAAAATTATTCCTATAAGCATTGTTGTTGAAATTATTATTTTTAATGAAGTTCACATCAACATGCTCTTCTTGAGCAACCAAAGAAGCTAAAGGAACATTATTTGGATCAACATGTGTTTGACCATTTGCAAGCATAGACATAATAGTATCAATTTTGGCACTCAAGGAGGAGGTTTCCTCAACAGAATTTACCTTCTTACCTGTTGGAGCTCTCTCGGTGTGCCACTCAGAATAATTAATCATCATATCATCAAGAAGCTTTGTTGCAGCACCCAAAGTGATGGACATAAAGGTACCTCCAGCGGCCGAATCCAATAAATTCCTCGAAGAAAAATTTAATCCTGCATAGAAGGTTTGGATGATCATCCAAGTAGTCAGTCCATGAGTGGGACAATTTTTAACCAATGATTTCATTCTCTCCCATGCTTGAGCAACATGTTCATTATCAAATTGCTTAAAATTCATTATGCTACTTCTCAAAGAAATAATCTTAGCAGGAGGATAATATTTTCCAATAAAAGCATCTTTGCATTTAGTCCATGAATCAATACTATTTCTAGGCAAAGATAGCAACCATTCTTTAGCACGTCCTCTCAAGGAGAAAGGAAAAAGTTTCAGTTTAATAATATCACCATCTACTTCCTTGAGCTTTTGCATTTCACAAAGTTCAACAAAGTTATTAAGGTGAACAGCAGCATCATCAGTACTAACACCAGAAAATTGCTCTTTCATAACAAGATTTAAAAGTGCAGGTTTAATTTCATAAAATTCTGCTGAAGCAGCAGGTGGAGCAATAGGTGTGCATATGAAATCATTGTTGTTCGTGCTAGTGAAATCACACAACTTAGTGTTCTCAGGAGTACTCATTTTAGCAGAAATAAAAACAGTACAGAAAATAACTTGAAAGTAAACTAGATGCAAGTAACTAATTTTTTTGTGTTTTTGATAATTGAAAGCAAACAAGATAAAATAAAATAAACTAAGCAAGACAAAAACAAAGTAAAGAGATTGGAAGCGTGAAACTCCCCTTGCAGAAGACTGCTGTCTCCCCGGCAACGGCGCCAGAAAAATAGGCTGTTGACGGGAGACAGAGCTTCCTGAAGAACTTCTACTCCCCGGCAACGGCGCCAGAAAAATAGCTTGATGACGTGAAACACACGTTCGTTGGGAGACCCCAAGAGGAAGGTATGATGTAGTCAGCAGCAAGTTTTCCCTCAGAAAGAAACCAAGGTTATCGAACCAGTAGGAGCAGCAACTCTTCAGAAGGTTGTCAACGGCGCCAGAAAAATAGCTTCGCAGGGAGTCTGGACTGTTGACGTGGAATCTGCACACAACACAATCAAACTACTTTGCCCCAACGAAACAGTGAGGTTGTCAATCTCACTGGCTTGCTGAAAACAAAGGATTAAACGTATGGTGTGGAAAATGAGTATTAAATTGCAGAGAATGAAAAAGGAACAGTTTGCAGTTTGTGGTTGTTTAATCAGTGTAAAAGAATGGACCGGGGTCCACAGTTCACTAGTGGTGTCTCTCCATAAAAGATAACTAACATGTTGGGTGAACAAATTACAGCTGGGCAATTGACGAATAGTGAGCGCATGACAATGCATATACATGACATGTTGACTACTATGATATTTAATTGGGCATTACGACATAATACATAGATCGTTATCCAACAGCATCTATGACTAATAATCCACCGCCGGGTTGTCATCCGAGTCCCCCGTTGGTATTAAGTTGCAAGCAACGGATAATTGCATTAAGTAAAGTGCGTAATGTAAACAAACACATATGTCCGTGGACATAGCATCGTTAGGTTATCCCTAGTGGCAACAGCACATCCACAACCTTAGAACTTTCTGTCACTGTCCCAGGTTAAACGGAGACATGAACCCACTATCTAGCATAAATACTCTCTCTTGGAGTTACAAGCATCTACTTGGCCAAAGCATCTACGAGTAACGGAAAGCATGCAAGATCTTAAATAACATATAAGATAGATTGATAATCAACTTGACATAATATTCAATATTCATCGGATCCAGCAAACACAACATGTAGCATTACAATAATATGATCTTGATCATGTAGGGCAGCTCACAAGATCTAAACATGATGGCACAAAGTGGAGAGACAACCATCTAGCTACTGCTATGGACCCGTAGTCCAAGGATGAACTACTCACGCATCACTCCGGAGGCAGGCATGGCGATGTAGAAGCCTCCGGTGACGATTCCCCTCTCCGGCAGGGTGCCGGGAAGAGGTTCTGAACCCTCCCGAGCTAGGGTTGACGACGGCGGCGTCTCTGGAACTTTTCGTGGATATTTGCTCAGGTACTTAGGGTTTTCGCGTCGGGGGGAATAAGTAGGCGAAAGGGCGGCGGCTGCGGACCCCCGAGGGGCCCACACCACCCCAGGGCGCGGCAGAGGGGGGCCGCGCCCTCCTGGCGTGTGGGGCCCTGGTGGCCCTCCTCTGCTGCTCCTTCGCTCCGTCAGGCGTGTTCTGGAAAAATAGGCACCCCCGTGTAGTTTCGTCCAATTCGAGAATATTTCCAGACTAGCTTTTCTGGAATACAAAAACAGCAGAAAACAGGAACTGGCACTTCGGCATCTTGTTAATAGGTTAGTCCAAAAAATGTATAAAAGTGATATAAAGTAGATGCAAAACATGTAGCAATTGGTATAAAACAAGCATGGAACATCAAAAATTATAGATACGTTTGAGATATCAGGTACATCGGAGATGCATTGAAAGCTTGTCTCACTTACAAAGAAGGTGTTATCCCATGTGCTTATTAGAGCCAAGCTCGGATGATCGTGACTCTTATCTTCTACATCACCAATGCTATCTCGGTAACAAGTATCTACCTCATGCATATTTTTCTAGCTTTCAACCTTGTGTAGGTTGTTTCATGGCATGAGTCTCTTTTTGTTGCAATTCATTTGGTTTTTGCAAAACATCTTTATTGCACATGTGAGTAAGCCGGGATGATTACATATCAAGGGGAATTTATACATAATCATTTTCATGATTCACCAATCCCAGATATGTTAATCTAGCTCTTCTACTCTATGTCTCGCATATGCAATTTTGATTTTTCTTCAAAATCATTTGCCTCTTGCGATACTTGTTATCTTTCTCGGAGCAT
Source organism: Poa pratensis (assembly GCA_947311845.1). Taxonomy (NCBI): domain Eukaryota; kingdom Viridiplantae; phylum Streptophyta; class Magnoliopsida; order Poales; family Poaceae; genus Poa; species Poa pratensis. The sequence goes on along the minus strand of CAMZMU010000061.1, from coordinate 34,395,638 downwards.
CCCATCTTTCATTTTACCTTGGGGATATTTTTTATGCTATGATGAGATTGTGTTGGAAGTTCATCTATATCCTTTTAAGATAAAATTGAGCTTTGTGCTATGCTTTTATTAGTAATGATCTTATTGGTATATATATGACTTCCGCTTGGATATCATGTTCTTCACCGTTGTATCTATTTTGTGTGTGCATGTTTATTTGTGGACTTATATCTCGTGATCGGTGCTACTTAGAAATTTATACACATGACAATAGTTACATCTTTAATTGATATTCCAATTCTTTAGTAACCACTTTTATTGCCTTTGATTTTTTGGTGGTTTCTGAAAGGCACAAGCTTTGTTTTTCATTTGGTATATGTTTGCATCTTAATAAGCTTGTGGACCTATTTGCAACTCTTGTGTTTGTGTTCAACATTAATCTAGGAGGGAGTGAGGATTCCATGTTGTGCACACCATATTGAAATACAAATCCTACATTGTGCACGTACCTTGGGGAGTTCCCTCTTGTTTTTTAGCACACTTGGTTGGTCTTATCATAATACCTTCTTATGTTCAATTGGTTTTTCGGATCCTTTGATTGGTTACTTCTTTTGTCGAAGTACTTTCAATTTGTTTCTCTTTGCAATCTTTGGATCCTCAATATAGTTTGATCTCCGTTCTTCATTCGTCATTGGAATATGTGCATTTGATTTCACTCATATTATGAGAAAAGCACACATTATGGGGAGCTCTTACTATATTGGCCTTCTAAATTTTTTCTCCATTTCGGCAATCGATGCCAGTGGGGGAGAAGTTTAGAGGGTTTAAGGCATTTGGTGTTATGCTTTAGTTTCGTTCTTAACATTTGCCTTTCATGCTCTTGCATCCTTGCTCTTTGTGTTGCATGGTTGCTTAATTCATTATATATAAACCCTCGAAAAAGGGATTGTCATCAATTATCAAAATGGGGAGATTGAAAGGGCATGTGTTGCCCCATGCGTGGTTTTGGTAATTAATGACAATCCTTATGGACTAACGTTTGCATTGAGATATACTTGTAGATCTTGTCCATAGGAAAAGATTGGAGTTCATGTGTTGGACTCTAGAAGATTTCATGATGACCAAGGTTCCATCCAAGGGTTTATATGAAGAATGGTCATGTGAAGAGTTGAGCTTATTGCAAGCATGGCTTGGAAAAGAAGATTGAGTGAACTTCATGTTTATCTCCAAGCCATCATCTATATCAAGATAAGAAGAAGAAGTACAAGTGGATTCATGAAGACGAGTTTAGCAAGGCTCTCCCATAATGGAGTATGGGGGAGTATTGGAGAAGTCTTCATCAAGCATGTGCTTAGCAAGCACAATCAAGAAAGTTGTTCCAACTTGAGAGAGTCAAGATCGTCATCATCGAGCTCAAGTGGAATGCGCAAGTGATGGCCCGAAGCAAGGCCTTGATATCTGCAAAAGTAAATGGATAGGTTGAGACTCCAAGTGCAGATGTATAGTAAGTGGAAGACAGTTTTCCCCACGTGGGTGACTCGAGGGTTTAATATCGAACTCTCGAGAATCTGAATGGTAGATTTTATCTTCTATCCTTCTTTTGGTTACCTACAAACAAGGTTATATTGGTTGGTCCTCAACCTCACCTGTGGTTGTCAAGCACAAGGTGTAAGAATGATATCAGATAGTTATGCAAATGCAAACAAGAAATAAATATGCAATGATGGTGGATGCAATGATAAATGTATTTTTGGTTTTTGAATGATGTATGCAAGAAAAAGTATTTTGTATTTTCGGATTTTATGATTGCTGAAAATAAAAAGTGATATGGTGTTGGAAAGAGTTTTCTTATGATTAAAAATGGACTGGGGTTCATGGTTTCACAAATGCACTCTCTCTTATAAAGTGGTAGACAATGGGAACACACACAGTTAAACATATATATTGCAACACAGGTTTGATAACAAGTTACTTAGATATATGGGCATCATCACGTCCTAACATAGAGATCTTTGTTATTAACCTCTCTTATACTCACCAAGATGCGAACTAAAAATCATAACACCTCAGTAATTAAGAATAATCAGAGTATAGCATTACGTATCATGACATGAAGTAGAAAATAAGAAACATGCTAGATCTAGTCATGGAGTAAGTGGCAAATGGTCACGCCCACATCCCCGGTAGCATGGTATTTTAGTTTATCCCTAATGAGGCAACAAAGTAAGGTAAAATACCAAAGTGGATCGCAGAACTTTCTCTCACGTTCACTGCACTAGCCACCCCCCGTTACTCAACTAATGCACACGTTCCCCCACACACTCTCTCATAAACATGCTTGATCAAAACAAGTAGACAAGAAGGGGTACATAATATGCATCTATATCATAACTGAAACACAACATTGCAATCTCAAACATATATTAACCCATAAAGATCCACCACAAAGGTATTACAACGGTGACCGTAATTCATGTTCAGCAGTCATACGGTGCTAATTAGTGAAGCTCTAGAGAGGAGAGATACATAAGTTACTTCTGTTAAGTATATGTTAAAAATATATATCACCTCTTCCTATTAGATCGGTCTTTTGGGATAGTTGGTTGATAGAACTTATTCACATGGTATCAGAGCACGAGGGTCTCGGGTTCGAGTCTCAACCCCCGCACTTTTCTCCAGCCATTTATCCACGCGTGTGGGGCTGCTTTCTTCTTCCACACCCATGTCGGGTGTGAAGGGGGGTGTTAAGTATATGTTAAAAATATAATATCACCTCTTCCTATTAGATCGGTCTTTGGGATAGTTGGTTGATAGAACTATTCTAACAACTTCCACAAACCCATGTCCAGAGGTGGACTATCCCTCTTCATCATGGGACGGTGGAGAAGTCGATGGAGAAGATGGAGACCACGCCGGCAGCGCCCCGCCGGAGTTTTCCCCCTCCAATCTGCAGCTCCTGATCTCCGTTTCGGTGTGTTTCTGTGTTTGTGCGGCGCTCCTTCCAGAGAACGTCGGGGGACCTTTTTATAGGCGTTTTTAGGTCAAGACGATGTCGGTGGAGAAAAGATCGAAGGCAACGGAGCCACGAGGCCCAAATGGGTGGGTCCCACGCGGCTACAGTACAGGCCGCGTGGGCCCCCTCGTTTGGCCCTCGAGCCTCCGTTTGCTCGCTTCCTTCGCACACAGGTCTTCTTCCTTCCAAATATTGACGCGTAAATTTCCAGGTGATTTTTGAAGTTTTTGGTCCCTGAAACATTAAAATAAGAAAACGGGGGGGGTTTTCTGCCTTGTGCAGGGTTAATTCCATAAAAAATAGGAAATAAATGAATATTCCCAAAATCATTATAAAACATTGATATAACCCTTATATGATGCAAATATGATTGGAATATAAGCAATTAAAGTGCAAAGTTCATGTATGCATTTTATATGCATCAACATCCCCAAGCTTAATCCATGCTCGTCCTCGAGTATGAAGATGATAAAACTAACATGGACTTTGCAATTTAATACTTAAACAATGAATATCAAAGATGATTACTATTGCTACATATAGTCAAATGATTCATTCTTCAAAGGAGTAGCAATATGCAAATAGTTTATGAAGTGATATCAAGTATTCAAGACAAGGATGTTCATTGATAGTTCACAAAGTGTAACATGTAGCAAGTAATATGGAACACATGTATGCATAATATAAGTAGAACATCCTACAATGGTCATAGAGTGTAGATGAACATCTGAATATGATAGGTGTACATTTGGAAAGATTGTATATGTGAGTAGAGGTAAAAGCATGCTAAGTTTCATCCAACTTCCAAACTCTTTCTTACTTAAGTAAATGATTGCAATAAGGTATTCATTGTGTCAAGCTCTCATTGCCTCTATCATAGCATCTGAATGATTAAGGTTAAAGTGAAAGCAAATGAGTCGTGTGCTTGATAAAGAATGTGGTTGAATGTCTCATGACCTTGAATACAAGTACTTACACTATGTGTTACTCAACTTGCGAAACAAGCAAGTTCAATTAATATCATTTGTAAGCATAATAGTATCATCAAGAGCGTCAACTGGGGTACCTCTTTGTCCCAAGATATGAAACAAGCCCAATATCAAAATGACAAGACAAACAAACAAATGAACAATCTCAACACCCTTTTATTACCATTTGGAATAGTTTTTTATTGCAAGGTGTATCCAGAATGGGTTCCATAGTATGTAAGTAAATTCCACCATGAATGATGCATGGCTTAGATTAGGGCCCAGGCGTTCTCTCTAACCTTTACCAAACTCATTTAAACTCACTCTATTTCCACATTTATTTCAACATGATAAGC